>VWYK01019582.1:19222-82906 GCA_013399775.1 Semnornis frantzii | reverse complement strand
CCCGGAGAATATAAACATTTCATTGTGGGATTTTTTGTTCTGTGTGAAGTGCCTTTTAGTACCAGCATCCCAGCAATGGGAGATGAAGAAAGCAGATGTGTCCCTTCTCTTTTTTTAACTGCTTTTGTTTTTCTGATTGTTGTAAAGCAGGCTTTTAATATTTTAATTTTTTTTCTTTCCAAGCAGCAAGTGCTGCACGGGGCTTGATCAAAGCTCACAAACGAGGAATTGAAGAAAAGCCCAGCGGAGAACAGAACACCCTCCTTGTGCTCTGCTCTCTGTGTTCAGAACCTCATTGTTTCTTCCCATACCTTTTCCATCCTCAGCTGGGGATGGAGAGAAAAGGTCTTTGTTCCTTTCCTGTCAGCCCAGACAATGCCAGTGTGTTGTCCTACCTCTGCTCTCAGCACCTGACCTCCCGGGCTCTGTGGGTTTTGGCAAGCAGAGCTCAATTGTCCTCCAACTAAAGCGTTACAAAGAAAACAACTGGCATCACAGCCTCTCTCTTCCAGATCCTGGCCCAATCAGCATCTGTGCCTGCTGCTTTGTCTAGGACATGGAGGGAAAGTTTCTCCAGTGCTTGGGGTTGAGGCATGCAGCTTCACCTGATGTGCAGTGCACAGGGATTCTTGTGTTTAATAGAACCACAGAATTGTCAGGGCTGGGAGGGACTCCAAACATCATCTAGCTCCAACACCCCTGCCATGGGCAGGGACACTTCATACTAGATCAGGTTGCTCAGAGCTCCATGCGACCTGGCCTTAAAAACTTCCAGGATGGGGCTTCTACCACCTCCCTGGACAACCTGTTCCAGTGTCTCACCACTCCCCTGGTGCAGTTGAACATGCTGGCCTGCTTCTGCAAGTGCCCGCTTTGCCCGGGGGCTTGCTGAGCCCATGGGTGCAGGCACGCATGGTTTTCCCCTCTACCAGCCCAGTGCAGCTGTCCTGCTTGCTTCTGTCATCCCTCACTCAGGGATGGCACCCAGAACCTCCAGGCTCATGCTGCCTAGCACGTGTGTCTCAGCGATGCTGCGCACAGCTGATGGTCGTGTGACAGAGGGGAATGAAGGCCCAGGCAGACCTCTTTTTTCCACCTTCCTTGTTAACTTGTATAGCATCTCTGTCTATGCTGTCTTCTGATGCAAAACTCTGTGCAAGAGAGTTACCTGTCTTGGGTTTTAGGGGCTGATAGCAGGAACCAATGTTTTGCAAATGGGCAGAGAGCGCAGATCGCATGGGCTGTGGTGGAGAAGAGGCTGGCAAGGACATGTTTGGAAAAGGACTTGAAGGAAGGCCATGAGAGCTAAGACATCTCTTCCATCTTCCAAGCCTGGTGTGAGAGGGCAGAGTTCAGGTGGAGCAGCAGATGCTTCTGGATGAGGCAGGCAATAGTCACTTAACATCTGCCACTACTCCTGTCAGGGACAGCCTTTAGTTGTGCCTTTCCTGCAGTTTTGCACCCAGGATGGTTGTTTACCATCAAGCATTCCAGTAAAGCAGTGTTTTGACTTCCCCTGTGATGAAGAAGATGATAGAGGTGCACACAACCCTTGCAGTGGTGACTTGTTCCTGGCACCAGTGCAGAATCGTGTAGCTGAAACGCAGGCTTCAGTCTGTGACACTTGTGCTACTGCTGCCTGGGTATGTGCCGAAATCTAGTGTCAGCTCCTCTTCCTTTCCATCTGCTGCTAGGCTTGGACTCTATCATGAACAACCCTGATGTTATGCTTTATCTGGGAGAACGACCCAGTTTCAGAGGGGCCGTGCTGAAGCTTGCTAACATTCCATGGCAGAGGCTGAAGGTGCCCATGCTGTGGGGTAGAGACCTGACACAAAGGCAGTGCTGGCTCCTGGCCAGTGTGACCAGTGATGTCAAGTCACTAGAGCCCACCCAACAACTTTCCCTGGCCTCTGCTTTCCTCCAGCTGAGCTGTCAGTGCTTCAGATTTCTCTTTCCCTGAAGTTTGTTTCTAGGCATCCTGCCTTTGTTACACCAGCTGGTGGCAGCTTCTGTGGGACTGGGACAGTGCCAGTACTGTGGTCCCATTACTTCAGAGCCTTAACTTAGCAGCAACCAGTTTAAACTTTGCCTGCTCTCAAGCTCCCTGTGCTGGAAGACAGAAGTGCAAACAGCTTTAACCAGAACAATGTAGCACTGCCTGGGTAAAGAATGTGATTTACTTGCATATGTGTGGCATGTGAATGCCAGGGCCAGAGGGCACTGCTTCAGTCCTCTTTTTTTTTTTTTTTTTTTAACTTTCCTGTTAGAGATGCCTGAGCCGCTTGCATGCACTTTTGTTTAGGGGTGAGGAGGAGAATGTGTGGGTTTACAAGAGGGGGTGGGAATGAGATCTTTGGGTGCCAGGAGTTTGAAACTGAAAAAGCCAACAATCTAGGAGAGCTTCGTAGACAAGTTTAAAATTAGTCTGATCTAGTATTTTTATATTGCTGGAATTTAAGTCTTCTGACCCTAAAACTTTTGTTCTGACTCAGAGCAAGAGTTCCCAGGCTGTGGTTGGTGGAAGACCATGCTGTGAGGCTCTCTCATGTGGCCGTGGGTCTGTATCAAACAGACCTCTTGTCCACCAGCTTGTGTTTGAGAGGTTGGAGAAAGGCAGCCTGAAAAGCTGGGGACGCCTCACATATTTCTGCTGCCTTTGTCTGTATCAGTGTGGGGCTTGTGTCTGGAGCCTGTTCACCCTCAGACTGAGAGACTGCTGTGTGAAAAAGCTGTTCAGAGCTTTTCCCTTTTCAGATATGATTGTAACTGTTTTTCTTCTGTTCCTTTTGCAGGTTGTGCAGCTTGACATTAAAGAAACTGGTAGTCTTAAAGGAATTGGATAAGGAGCTTATTTCTGGGGTCATTGCTGTTAAAATGCAGGTAATTGCTGCTCAGTTCTAAGAATTAAATTAGTTGCTTTGGTAAAAATACTGGCAGATGCCTAACTGAGCTTCACCCCCACGTGAGCATCCATTACAGCCACAGGCTGCTTAGGTACATCAGGGTATTCTGGATGTGTGGAGTCTCTTGTGATCCTTCTCCCATCCTTCTACTGAATTTCACTCCTGTAAGGGAAGAATATTGTTCACTGAGGGCTCAGCGTGAGCTTACCTGTATGTAAAAATGTTATTGACAGATCACATGCTGTCATCTCTTCTTCTTGAGCTGGCACTAAGTCCAAGCCTGGTTCTCTATTTAACATGATTCAGCTCACTGTAGGGCTTAACATCTTGGTAACTTGGTTGTGGTTCTGGGAGCAATTGGTTTTCCTTTCTCCACTGATAGACAACTCTGCTATCAGGTGTCCAAATCATTTCATAGCCAGGTGCTCGTCAGTGTATTTTTAAGGTGCCTGTACATTTTAATCTGTTTCCATAAAATACAGCTGCCATCCAAGGTAAATAGCCCACTTTGCAGCACACGTTTTTGACATTTAATTAGGTGCCTAACATGTAGGTCACACAGCCTGGAGGCAGGCTAGGAAGGAAGGGGACTCAGTTCCACAGTGCGTCACCAGCATCGGCTTGGCTCACGTGCTCCAACCACTGCACATGCTGAGGAAAAGCCTAGCTGACCTGCAAGTAGGAAAGTACCATTAACTGTGCTGAAAAACTGCTGCTTTTCAAATAAAAAGCCATGAAAACACCTGCAGGGAGCCATTTGTGTCAAAGTAGGCACACAGTCCTCTAGCTTGGAAACTGAAATCATGAAGGCTTTGTGATGCAAGAACATGGCAGTTGAGGCTGTAACCAACCTCACTCATTTCCATGAGCAATCCACCTGGGGTAAAAATACATTCCTCTGTGTTGGAGAGGCTTCATGCACCCACAGCAGGGAGCAGAAAGGCAGGGAGTTGTTTCACACACCTGGATTCATGGGAGCCTTGGAAGAAGCACAGCTGTGGGTTTCCAGGCTGTCAGATATTGCTTATCAGAGCTGACAGCTCTCCATATGTTTGTACTCCTAGATGGTGGATACATCACTGTAAGAGCTTGAGGCTTGTCAGTGAAGGATCTATGTGTAGAGCATGTCAGGCTTGGCTTGGGGAATGCAGTAACTTTTACTACAGCAAAACCTTTTTCTGCCCCGATGACTGCTGTGTTTTCTGCCCAGATGACAGTTTTTTATGGGTGAAAAGGTTGGAAATACTGCCCCAGACCTGCAAGTCCAGAGGGAGTTTTAGCATATGGCACTTGCTTGCCTCTTTTGGGCAGAGGTGATCTGCCTCTCTATGTTAAGTCTGATGCTGGACCTGAGCACTTCTGCAGTCCTTTTTACACCAGGGCAGATCCCTGAAGAAGGGGAAGGCAGGAGGACTTGCCCTGTTTGGGATGCTCATCCATCTGTCAACTCCCAGGCTTCAGGTCAAATCCCCAGGCCATCCTTGTGCCGTTGATCTGCCCTTTCAGCTGACCTTAGAGGTGACAGTGGTTGGAATCATAGAATGGTAAGGTTGGAAGGGACCTCAAAGATCATCTAGTTCCAACCCCCTGCCATAGGCAGGGACACCTCCTACTAGAACAGGTCACTCAAGGCCCCCTCCAACCTGGCCTTGAACACCTCCAGGGAGGGAACATCCACAACCTCCCTGGGCAACCTGTTCCAGTGTCTCACCACCCTCACTCGAAAGAACTTCCTCCTAACATCCAGTCTAAGTCTCCCCTCTGACAATTTAAACCCATTGCCCCCAGTCCTGTCATTGCAAGACCTTGTCAATAGCCCCTCCCCAGCCTTCCTGTAGGCCTCCGTCAGATACTGGAAGGCTACTCTAAGGTCTCCTCAAAGCCTTCTCTTCTCCAGGCTGCAGAGCCCCAACTCTTGTAGCCTGTCCTCATAGCAGAGCTGCTCCAGCCCTCTGATCATCTTCGTGGCCTCCTCTGGACCCGCTCCATGTCCTTCCTGTGCTGGGGGCTCCAGAACTGCACACAGTACACCAGATGGGGTCTGATGAGAGCAGAGTAAAGGGGCAGAATCCCCTCCCTTGCCCTGCTGGCCAAGCTGCTCTTGGTGCAGCCCAGGACTCGGTTGCTGTCTGGGCTGCACATGCACACTGCAGGCTCATGTTGAGCTTTTCATCAACCCAGACCCCCAGGTCCTTTTCCTCAGGGCTGGTCACTGAATGATCCAGTGGCTGTGGTCCCAGTGGGTGCCTCACCTTGGGCATCCCTTGTGCTGCATCAACACCCATTTTTCCTTGTGGTGTGCTATTTAATGGTGGGTCAGTAGTGCTGCAGCTCTCAGATACAAGCAGATTTGAAACCCTGTCATTGAAAGTCTCTTTATAGCTTGCAGGTTATGATGCTACTGCTGACAAGCTCTTTCAGGGACACTTAATTTGCCAGCACTCAAATTTCTGACATGGCTGTTGTTGGAGGCTGCTGATACTGGATCGTCAAATATATGATCTGTGTGGAATGACTCACTGCCTTTGTGTGGGGAATTGGGAGAGAGAGGTGTCAGGTGGTGGAGTCCTTCCAGAGGGGTTGGCAGAATTCAGGCCTGATGAGAACATCCTACCTGCATTTCCCCAGGTCTTCTTGCAGCCTCCTGAGCAGCGACGTTCAAAGAGTTTCCCAAGCTGTTGCTCTGTTTATCTGCTGTGCTCTTTTAAAAGCAGCTATTTTTGGTGTTTTGGGAGATTAGGAGTTGCATAACAAGTGAAGCAAGATCGCAGCTATTAGGAGCTTTGCACCGAAGGAACAGATGCTACTGTTGCCAGCGGTGAGGCTAGATGGGCTGTTCTTGCATGTGTGCTGCTTTTCCTGGGGGAGAAACACTTGGGCTTCTCATGGTGCTCTGCTGTCTGTCTTCTCATCCGCTGGAGCTTAGATGCTTCGGCTTCCCCACAGAGGAGCCAATGTGGTGCTGCCTGGAAGCTGAGGCACCGCTGCGAGTCACAGCATTTGCTCTGCCTGCCTGAGTGATGTGTTTGGGGAGGAAGGGATGGAAATGAGTCTCTGCTTCTCTCTCGTCTCAGGATGCTATTTGAGATGAGATTTTGGGGTTTTTTTGGGTGTAGCTGGAGGTGTTTACTACCCCAATCTGTCTCTGATTTCCCAGATGCTGCTTTTTTGAGAACTTACAGTTCTGTGCTTTTGGGGAGATCAGCCTGCCTGGACAAAGCCAGATTTGCAGCATCAGCAGAACATTGAGCCAGGGACCTCTGAAACTTGCCACTGTGTTTGAACAGCACAGAAGGGTTTGCTAGGCAGCAGTCAGTCACAGTTTCCTTCAAGTTTTCCCTGAAACATGCCCTGAAATGAAATGATCGGACAGTAAATAGTGCAGTAACTCAGGTAGCGTACAGCAGCCCAAACTCAGTGCTGATTTGGAGTTGCCCTGTAATGCTATCAGGTGTCCAGACTCTGCTATGATATTTACTGGATTTATGGTTTTTTCTTTTATAACCCCAGCTACTCTCAGTTGTTAGAAACAACTTCACTTTCCCCGGGGAGGCATGTGTGCAGAAAAAGGAAAGACCAGTCTGTCATGGCTGATGCTGGAGATCGAACCATGATACTGTAACCTCCAAACCCAGGAAGTTATGGGACTTGTACCCCTTGGCCACAGTGAAAACATGAGATTTTTTAACTTGAGGGGTGGGAGTTGGCTCATACCTTCCAAATGCTGGGGTTTGGCAGAAAAAAACAAACCCTTCTTTGTTGTAGGTAGAGTAAATATGTCCAAATCTTTATTAGTCAAATCTCTCCTCTCATTAATATTTCACAGAAGTGCAAGGTCAGACTCATCCATTCTCTTTCTCTGTGGTAGTCCTTGACGGTGTTTCCTGGTTTTCAGTAAATAGTCCTGGGGTGGGATGTAAGGACTGGTTTCTGGGAAACTCACCCAGTGGACTTTGTTCCTGTGCAGGGCTCCAAGCGCATCCTGCGGTCTCACGAGATTGTGTTGCCTCCGAGTGGACATGTGGAGACGGAGCTGGCACTGACCTTCTCGCTGCAGGTGAGGTGGGATGTGGCCTTGGGACATGTGTGCCTGCTGGGCTTGCTGCTTTGCAGTGAGCAGAGTGGCACAATGGGGCAGAGACAACCCTTCTGGTGCTGCCTGAGGTACTCATTCTTGTGACTTGTGACTTGACAGTCACAAATGTTTCTGAAGAACCATCTGAGCTCTTGGCTTCACTCTGGGCTGGGGCAAATTTGAGCAAAAATAGCCTGGATGTTTCCAGGATGTGAGGAGGGGGAAGCCCACTAAGAAGTCTTGCCGTATAAAGCCTTGGAATTGTTCTTGGGGCCAACTCCACATCATGGGAATCAGATCTTTAATCATGACTTGTCTCAGGGGAAACAGGCAATCTGCAGGTCCTCAGTGCAGTGACGCAGATTTGTCTGCATTGCCTCTCGGCATTGAGGGCCTGGAGCATAGGGTGCTGGTTCACAGTGGTGGGGACCTTCCTGGTTGTGCATCCAGTGTTTGGAGCCCAGAAACATGAGGACGTTGCAGTAGTCTGTCCACTTTGTATAATGGCTATGGAAGGAGCTGAGCTTGATGGCTCTTCTTTGCCTTCTGGTGCTTTCATGGGCACTGGAAGGTGGCAGCCATGGTTGATGGCATGAAGAATTGGTCAGGCTTATGGAAGGCAACAGCAGGAATGGGTGAGGAGAACTTCTGATATGGAGTTGCTGAGGAAGACACCATTTAGGGAAGCAGGAGCAGAGCACAGACAGTAAATACTGGCTCTGGAGTCCTAGGAATACCTGGGAACTGGAGCAGCTGTCTTTCATTGGTTCCTCTTTTCCTCAAAGTATGCTGCCCTGGAGCAACCTCCTGAGCAGGGAAATAAGATAGAGGCTGGCTTGTTGCAAGCAAGAAGGAGGGAGGGTCCTGCAGACACTCAGATGTATTCACACGTGGATTATCAGTGGTTCGGGAGTATTGATTAGGTCCTGAAGTCAAGTTTGATCTGGTAAGGAGAAAGGATGAAGTGCCGATTGAGGGGGGCTGGTTATTATTCAGACCTGTGCAGACTCAAGGCACACAGGTGTTTGGTGCTGACAAATGATAATCCCTGTGGCTGCCCAGGCAGATACACAGCTGGTGGCTGCTTCTGCTTCTGTTCTGACAAAGCCCACAAACTGTGTCAACTGCAGCACTGCCTCTCCCTTTTTGTGAGCAGGAATAACAAAGCCACACGCCAACAATTCACAGGTCCTGGGGCTGCAGCTTTCCCATGACTGGGAGCTGAGCTGTAAGATGAACGAGGTCTCCCTCTGCCAGGCCTGTGTCAGCAAGGAGCAAGGTTTTCTGCAGTTCTCTTTGAATTAACTGGGAATGTGTTGGTTTGGTTTTTTTCCTCTCGGGACTTACAGCAGTGCTGCGGCAGGACACAGAGCATTGCCTTGAATTCAATTTCCCTTGAAGGGGCTGGGAATTGAGCCACAATAGGGGAGAGCAGTGATGTCCGTGCCACCGAGCCTTCAAAAGAGCAAGCTTAATGCAGAGATGTGCTGCTGGGCTCCTGTTGCAGGAGGGGTTGGTGGTTTTGAATGCAGTGAGGCCTGGGGAACCTTTCTGAAATAGCACAGCAGGATTTTTAGGACAGTTTTATTGTTACTTAATTGGATGATGACTGGAAAGCTACTCTTAGCTGACACTGGCAGCTTAAGCCAGATGCAGTCTGAATTTAGTGCCTGGGACATATTTCAGAGTGGCAAAGGGCCACAAGGTAAAAACATATGGAGTCACAGCACAAGAAGGTGCTTGCAGTGTCTTGCAGCAGCCAGTACCTGCGTATTGCACTGTCGACTCTTCCAGCAGTGTGCCTTGCTTTGTACTGTCTGCATTTGCAGGCTCTCATATCCTCACAGCCTCTGCCTTCTCAGCTGCTCCTCCTGGGTGAAAGTCTAGGCCTTTGCACTGAACCTTTTCCTGTCAGAGCCAAGCCGGAAAGGTCACAGTGCAGGTTGGCACAGTAGTGAGCAGCCCACTGTCTGGCAGGCCTCTGCTTCAACAGAAGGCAGGAATTACCTGTTGCTCTGTTACATAGCTTGGGGAGGGCTGGACTTAGTGATGTGTCTGATTCCTGCTAGCCAGGGCTAGACAAGTGGTAGCTTTTATGGCAGGTGAGCTACCATCACCCTGACTGCTGGAATGGCTGCTTCTCCTGACCCACTGTGGGTTTCACAGCATCAAGTGAAATTCCCCAGATATTCCACGCTCAACATTGCAACTCTCTGGAGAACTTAATTCCTATGTTTAAGAAACCTTTCCAGATGGAAAATTGTGCCTCACTAAAGCTTCAGAAAGAATGTCTTGCCTTGATTCTGTTTTGGTGAGTGTGATGATCCCTTCTTCTCACCCCTTGGAGGTGCCTTGGGGTGCTTGGTGCTTCCTCTAAAAGCCTTGTTTTCAACTGTTTGGAACCAAACTGTTTTCCTTTCAGTCTGTGTCATGGGCTGAATTACCGAGAAGTTCTGATGGGAATTGTTGTGTAGAGCTGATCAGTCATGGCTGGTGTTAAAAATAACTTGTTTGTGTTACGAAAATGCTTCAACTTCTCTCCCAGAGCCCTCACTTTTGATGGAGGAGCTGAGTGGCCTGCACTTGCTGCACTTTTCTTTTGTCATTTCTGTGAATGCTTATCAGAAGTGGTCAGGCAACACATCTTTGAAAGCCAGAAACTTGCAGGCATGGGCTTGAGCTGTCCAGTTGAATCGCTGAAAATTTGTACACATTGAAATCAAGCTGGCCTGGGACCAGGCATGACTTTGAACTTTAGTTGCAGGTTTGTGCTTAAACAGCTTTGGTGTGGCCCAAGTGCTTTGAGATGAGAATAAGGAGTCCCTATCCCCTGCTGCCCTGCCAATACATGAAAGGACCCCAGAGTTAAAGGAATGGTAGATCTGAATGCAAAAGATGCCTTTGGCTTTTTGAGCCACTCTTCCCTCTAACTTTCTTGCATCCTCCTTTAGGGATGTTTCATGTCTATAACTTCATAGACTCCATTCATGAATGGATGCAGGTGTGTTTTGAGGTTGTCTTTCAGTTGCATGGGCTGCAGTTCACAGAATCACAGAATTAACCAGGGTGGAAAAGATCTTCAAGATCATCAAGTCCAACCCTTCACCTAACACCTTCTAATTATAACTAAACCATGGCACTAAGTGCCTCATTCAGTCTCCTTTGAAACACTTCCAGGGACGGTGACTCCACCACCTCCCCATCTCCGGAGCAGCTCATTCCAATGCCAATCACTCTTTCCCTGAAGAGCTTCTTCCTAACATCCATCCTAAACCTGTCCTGGCCCAGTTTGAGACTCTGTCCTCTTGCTCTGTCACTGGGTGCCTGAGAGAAGAGACCAACCCCCGCCTGGCTACAACCTCCTTTCTAGTAGTTGTAGGCAGCAATAAGGTCTTCCCTGAGCCTCCTCTTCTCCAGGCTCCTCTCTTCTGCAGGACTGTTCCCTTGTGCAGTGCACAGTGGATCCTGCCCTTACAGAACAATCAGTTAATTAGTATTCTGCTTGTTTGTGTGGCCACTGCTCCCAGCTCTCTACGCAGCAGTCAAGCTTGCTGTGGACTGCAAATTAATATATCAGGGTTTCTGATGATACTCAGCATTTATATTTATCAGGTGTTTTAATCTGCAGGAAGTTATTTTTCATAATCTCCCTAAGGGAAAAAAAGAAAACCAACAAGCAAAATGTAGGTCTTGCCTGCAAGAAAACACCCTTCACTTGAGTGTGTGCTCTTTGAGATCCCTGCAGTTGGGTTCTCCTGTCCGCAGATTACACAGGGTTGTGTATTTTGTATGTTTGGAGCTTGTGTCCCATTCACATCTCTTACTTGAGATCAAACTGGTCAGGTGGCTGCCATATCTTTTCCTGGAGGTTCCTCTTTCATTTTATGGCTTTTTCCTCCCACAACCGAGTGAGCTGAGCCCTGGGGACTCTCAGTGTTCTGATGAGTATCCTGGCAGAAAGCAGGACCTGACTGCACTGCTGCAAATGGGCAGGGCAAGCCAATGTAGCAAGATTGGCCTCACTCTTGCCCTACAGTCTCTGCTTGACTTCACAGCCTCTCTGCTCTTGGGTAGAGTTTTGAGAGGTAAACAAACATAAACAAATGTATTTTCTTGTAGAGAACATGTCTTGGAAGAATTTATGACTTTGCAACATAGTTTGGTAGTAGGATGGAGATTTTATGTCCTTATCTTGAAATACAACCAGTTAGCAATAGAAATTTGAGTGTGTTAGTGCTGGAAAACACTGACAGCTGTAAGAGCCAAGTGCCTGAAGGAGACAGCACTGTACTGGGGAGAATCATTGTGTGACCATGTAGGTCTCCGTGCTTTAGCAAAGAAGGTATCAGCAAATCCTGGGCCTCTTCATAACTATGCCTCCTTTTGCTTGCTTTTCAGAGGCCAGTAAGCTCTTTAATATGTACAGCAGAGGGTCAAACTCTGAAAAATGTCCATGTGCTGGAGGGAAGGTAGTGTCCTACCGGCAGTGCAGGGGTCCTTAGCTGTCTCTGCCACTGCATGTTGCTTGCAGTTTGCACAGGGGCAGGCAGCACCTCTGAGGTCCCAGTTCTGGGCAGCCTCCTTTTTCCCTCTTGGAGGGAGTGCCTCCTGGAGACTGGGCTTGGGCTCAGCCCTTCCCAAACTGAACAGCTCCTCTGTACCATTGGAATGTGTTTCCAGTGTGCTTTGCTGTGGAAATGAAAGACCAGAGCTGAGCTGGTGAAGGCTTCCTAGGGATTGTTCACTGAGTGTGAGTTAGGTGTAGGCATTTCTAGAAGCCTTGGGGTTAATCCCTGGGAATGGAGCAGCTTGTGAAATAACATCAAGAGATGTAATAAACTTCTACCTTGTGTTTCCATCGACAGTACCCTCACTTCTTGAAGAGAGAAGGCAACAAGCTCCAGATCATGCTGCAGCGACGGAAGCGGTACAAGAATCGAACCATTTTAGGCTACAAGACTCTGGCCGTGGGCTCTATCAATATGGCTGAGGTGAGGAGCATTTGATGTGATCTCTGTTTACAAAAGTGGACATTTTCCCTTCTCTTCAAACCCATTGTTGTCACTTTCCTCACTGAGAAGTACATGGCAGGATTTCACATACCCCTCTTAATAGCTCATCAGTAGTCACAGGGCAATATTTTAAAAAGATTTTACTGTTGAGTAATAATATTGAGCAGTTTCTGGGCAGTACCTTGAGAACTGAAGCTTCAGAGATGCCAACTTGTTATCTAGGAAGAGTTTTGTTGTTATTGTTGTGGGGTTTTTTGAGTTAGGGAGGTCCAGATCATAAGTGCAGAACAAGATGGTCAGGGTCACTTGGGCTCTTAAGAAAGACTAAAGCATGGTTTGCTGTGCTTCTCCATGCCACCATGTGAGTTAAGTATCAAGTAAGTTCTCTCATTTTGCTTGTTAATGACCTTTGCAATTCCTTCTTCTCGACTGTCGGTAATTTAGGTGGAGTTCTAATCACGAGAGGTAAATAGTAAAATCTTCAGCTTTACATCTGAAAACGAATGCTGGAATCAGACAAGGATACATTATTCAGTGAGGCTCTCTGGATGTTTTAGCTCTCTGCTCATTATTTCATGCCCTGCTTAATCCCTGCCATTTCAGAGTATTTAGAGGTGGCCTTAACTGTATCAGTTCAGCTTAACACCAGTATCTTTCATCAGCCTGCTTTCTGTCAACAAATCATTTCTACCCAAAACAAGCTGGTGTTGTGCTGGATTATTACTGCATTAAATAATTCCTGACAAAGACCACTCCTTGTTTGTGAATTCAGCTTCCCTTCAACTTGCAGTAAATGGTGAACTCCCAATTTGAGTGGGCCAAATTCTGATTTGTGCTGTTGTGGCTAACATTTTTCCCTGTTCTGTGTTTGATTTGTTTTAAGAACTAGGAATTAAATACTGCTGTAAGGCAGAAAACATGTGGGGCTGGTTAATTAGACCCATCAGTGACCTTTTAAGTGTTGGACTTTTGCTGCTGTGCCATGTGGGTTTTCTTATGTCTTTCTGTAATGTCAGCTGGCTGAGGTTAGAAGGTCAAACATTTTCAGAGGTTCATTATGCTAGGAAATCTGGAATATTTCTGAAATGGAAGACTTCAGAGAAACAGATTTTACAAGCCTCCCCACCCCAGCTTTGTGGTTTATGGTATAACGTCCGACACATTTACAATTTTGCATAATAATAATAATGGAAAAAAGTTCTCTTAGCTGTTGAAACAAAGCAATTAATTGGAGCTGTGAAACTGAGCAGAGTTGAAGAGCAGATGGGCTTATGTTCCTTGTCAGCTCAGGTCTTTTTAAAGCCATGGGAAGAGCTAATGAAGCAGCCTGGTACGTGTAGAAAGCTGAGGGGCAGACATGGGGAAACACTTTCTAACGCCAGTGAAGTAAGAGAAGAACATGAGTTTTAGGTTCTGAGGGGAGCCCTGTGAGCTGCAAGTGGCAAAGCAAGGAGAAACCCACCCAGACATGTCACTCTGCCTCCTCTGTTGCCTTGGTTTTTTGATCCAGTACATCCTCACATGGCCAAATCCTCTGAAATTCAGATACCAGCTCTCTGGAGCAGAGTTTGTGGGTTTTTATTTTTGCTTTAGGAAGCTCTTTGCATCTGTATCTCACCAGGAGTTTTTGCCTTTACTGAGTGTTCTGCTGGGCTTTAACACAAAATTAAGTTCCTTAATTAGATGTTCAGAAGGTCAGTAACTTGATAATTCAAATCAGTGCTGTGCTGTGGAAGCAAATACATAGTAATGAGGTAGTCAAGTATTGTGCTTCAAGGATCAGTTAATCAACCATCAAGCTCAGAGCAATTTTCCTTTCCTTCCCCTTCTTCCATTTGTAGTTAAATGAAACCTCAGCTGGCATTGTGTATTGCCTGCAGGTGGCTCCTGCACTTGCAGGGTGTTGGCTTCCTTCTGTACTTGGAAGTCTGGAGTAACTGTTAGCATAAATAACTCTTGTAGTATGCAAATAGTGCAGGTTTAAATAAATTTTAAATTGTGCTGCCTACTTTTCTGTCCCAGGTCATGCAGCACCCGACAGAAGGTGGCCAGGTTCTGAGTCTGTTCAGCAACATCAAAGAGGCTGCAGTGAAGGTAGCAGAAATCTGGATCTTCTCCTTGTCAAGTCAGCCAATTGACCATGAAGACAGCACTATGCAGGCCAGCCAGAAAATCAAGTCTACAGGTAAGAGTTAATAGTACGACCCCATGCTCTGAGGGTCAGTGTCTTCCTGAAGTAACTGGAGTTAAACCTTACCTGGGCTTAGATACTTCCTGGGACAAGTGAGAAGCAGTTTGCACAACTTGCCATGTCTGTAACTGATTAATGGGAAAAAAAAACCCCAACCACATCGCTTTGCAAACCTATTGCTGTGTAATCAGGAATTGTAACAGGAATGGGAGACTGAATTGTCAAAGCTTCTCCAGGATGTGACACCAGGTCTGAGCCATCCAGCAAGGGTTAACTGTCTTTTTGCCAATGCTCTTCCAGCATTACTCGTAGGTGTGTTGAGAACCTGTAGCTTCTAACCTGCCTAGCAGTGTTATGTTTGGTAGATTCACATTTAAGCTACTTTTCTAACTTCTTTTTCCTTTGGGTATTCTACAATGAATCTCTTTAGCTTAGATGAGACCTGGAAACCTGCAGCATGTTTTGCTGTAGATGATGGGTTGGTCTAGTGACTGTAAGTCCATGATGTTGTGCCTCATGTAAAGATGTCACAGGGTTTCTACTCATGAGAGTCTTTATGTGCTACCTTCTGCTCACTGCTGGAAGAGTGACCTGTTGAAAGTTGTGCATGCAGGTGTTTCTGTGTTGTTGCCTGAGACCAGGCAGCTCACCTGCAGTGCCACTTTACTGAAGGTTTTAGACCCTATGATTCTGTGTTTTGCTCCTTTAAGGCAATTACACCCATGTTTTGTAGAGGAAGTCATTTCCCTTACAGAGAAACCTCTTTACTTGCTGCTGTTTTACCAGGTTGCTCTTTCCAGGGTAGAAGGGGATGGTATTTCAAGAAGCCTTATCTGTGTTCTGGTCCTTCATGTTTATTAGATGTGTTTCTCTTTGTTCCTTACCTCTAGGCATTTTCCACCTCACAGGTTCTAGCCCGGATAGAAGACAAACCAGCAGGCATCTCCACGTGTGCCTCCTTTCTTCAATTGTGATTGTTAGTTGGACCTGCTCCTGAGATAAGATTGTCCCCCCACCTTAAAGGAGTTTCACAGGATCTCTCCTCTCTTTCCTTCCCTTCCAGACAACTATTCTGAGGAAGAGTATGAGAGCTTCTCTTCTGAGCAGGAGGCCAGTGATGATGCTGTACAGGGCCAGGTACTGCTTAGGGCATGGCTTCTCCTTGTGAGAGTTCTAGCAGAGCAGGTACTCTCTCGGGTCGTGCTTGAATCTGAAAGCCCATTTCTTTAGCTAAGCCATCATGGTGTGAGACTGTCACCAGTATCTGCAGTGGTAGGAGGCCTGCACAGTAACCTTTTTTTTTTCCACCATGATGTGATTTATTGGTTCACGTGTTTGGGCTTGAGCTCCCTTTAATCACTGAAACATTAGCATCCCTGTGTGTTGTTTTGCTCAAGTTGTTTTGGTCAAGGCATCAGTTGATTGCTTATGTAATGCTGATGGGATTCAAAGAGTCCAACTAATTCCCAGCTGTACTTAAAGGACCAGCGGGATCTATCCTGGCTAGGTGTGATGTGCTTTTTGAGTATTTGCCTTCAGACTCTGGCATCTCCTGCCTTCCACCTCTTGGAGAGTACTGAAAGAGGAACCCACCAAAATATGGGGTTGTGACTGTCCTTGTTCCTTGAACGTTCCTACAGACCTGGTTCACTTCTTTTTTCTTCTGCTGTCATAACTTCAATTAAGGCAAAGGCTGAAAGTTGGGAAAACCTAGCAGAAGGTTAATTTTCATAGAGGGAACATTTATTGCACTTAAAGAAATGCTCACATGTCCCTGAATCACAGAGGTAACACAGGAACCCTCTTTCTGTTCAGGATCTGGATGATGATGAGTACGAGCTGGGGAAGCCCAAGAAGCAGCGGAGATCGATAGTAAGAACGACGTCCATAACCAGGGTCGGTGGAAATCAGTTTTACTAACACTGATGGGGCTTGACCAGGATGCACAGTGCATGTGGCTTCTAGGAGCAGCAGTGCTAGACATGCTGGCCCAGCAGAAAGCCTGGGAGCATGGTCGCAGCATGTGAAGAGCTAGAAATGGCAAGCAGTTCAGGGAGCGGGGCTGTCCACGGTGTGTGCATGTGCTCTTTTAGGTGTCCTTTGGTGGCAAAGTTAGGGAGCTCCAAAGATCATGTAAGTTTATGGCATTCCACCCCTATGAACAAGCCAGTCCAGGATCCATACTCATTTAAGTCCTGAAGGTAGACTAAAATGAGAAGGTCTTCTGTTTGTGCTCTGCATGGAAGAGGCTATTGGGAAGGTTTCAAAATGAAGTTAAGTATCAAAATCAGAGACTGGAACCTGGCAGATAAATCTGAGGCAGTACATGTGGTGCTGATACAAAAGAAGTAGTTGGTACTGAAAGCTTTGGCAAGTTGCATGCAGCTATCCACCCTCTCACAGCAAGTATGTGCATGTTTGCAAAGCTGCTTTTCTCTGTGGAGCAGTGACAATGCCAGAAGACACCTTTCTGCTTACACAAGTGTTTGTGCATGTCTGTAATGGCAGTAACTCAGAAACACCAGGATGGGCTAGATTTCTTCTTGGGCTTACTCCTGAGTTTGGAGGTCATTGTACCTCCCGTGAGGCTATTTCTGAAATCCATATTTTGATAAGGTTTGAAATAAACCGTATGTTGACCTGAATCAAGATTGAGGTCACTGAGAAAGCATGCTCCTGGTCTTACAGACAGATCTGTTTCCTACCTTTTCTATCCTTAGTATTGTTTTCAAGCTCATGTGAAAATACAGGAGAACCAGCAAACAAGCAACTTCCTTCACCTAAGAGTGGCCTGGTGCCAGACATTTTCTCCTCCCTTTCCTCTTAATGCAGGGTTACCACCTCAAGTGCTCTGTGCCAGCACTCACACCTGGACTCTTCTTATCTTCCTTTTCTTCAGGATGTGTTAGGGTGGTCAGTGACAGGCAGCTTGTGGCAATTCCCAGCTGTGGTCCTGCAAGAGGGAGAGAGAGCTCTTGAGGGCAAGTAAACACACAAGAAGTGCAACAGCTTGGCTTGTGTTGTCTTTCAACCTGGAGATGGCATTTTTCTGAGAGGCAAGCAGTAAGGACAAGCCCCACAACATTTTGGCAGGGCTGCTAATCAGACAAATGGGCCTGCTGGAGTTAACTGTATGCTTCATAGGTAGAAAACACATTTGTGCTCTCAGTCAGTTTGTATTTGCCTGTCTTGGGTCACCCTTGTTAAGGATCAAAAAAGCTGACTGTCAGATGTTTGCCAAAAATACAACAAATGGGTACAGGAGGCAATATGGAAAGTAGCATGAATTTGTTACCCACTGTGCGTCCAACCAAGAGTGGTGTGCCATCCATCAGGGCCACTAATGCTTGGTGAAGTGGAACCTAGCTTGCTTTAGTGCAGAAAAGAAAGTATCATAGGTATGGAAGAGCTGATTTCAAGATAAGAACAGCAGAGACTTGGTTCCTCAGGGCAGGAGGTTGTTGATTTGAAACAGCAACTGGAGCACCAGAGTCAGATCTGTGTCTGGGCTTCTTGCAGACTGGGAGAAAAAAGTTCACTTAGCGTTTTACTTATGCAAAAGTGTCTTTGACTTACAGCAACAGAACTTCAAACAGAAGGTTGTGGCATTGCTGAAGAGGTTTAAAGTGTCTGACGAGGTAAGGAATCCGTTCTCTTAGCCTTCCTGTCTTGTGTGTTTGCCTTTTCTTACTGCATCTTGCTTTAGTCTTCAGGGGCACTTTCCCTTTCCTCCACTCTGTTTTCACATCTGCAGTGGATGTGACCGTTCTTTACACCCTGGCCTTCCATGGAGGCTTGAGGGCCAACTTTAAAATGTCATCAAACATTTTGCAGATCAAATTTTATCAAAAGCAGATTTTGGCAGTCATGTGTGTACTCATTAGTTTTGCAGACTGCTTTGAAATTATCTTTGACCCTTTCACAGGCAAGTAGTCTATGGTGTATTTTGCTTGTGAGGTTAAATCCCAGGCTGTTTGATCATCTTAGAACAGCCAGGCAAGGCATGAAAAACTTGGATAAGGAGATGCATATCTACAGGAGAATCAGCTGTCTGATCAGAGCTGAAAATGAGACAGATCCAGAACCCAAGAAACCTGTGTAGTATTGAGTAGTTAACATAAAAACAGTTAACATCTCAGTTGGCTCTGTGCTGATTTTTGTGGCTTGAGGAAAAGAGTGAGTAACTCCTCGTGCTTCTCTGTGCTTCCAAATAGTCATGTTAGCTTTGCTGTTCTTCCCAAGTTAGCTCAGCAGAGTCAGCACCCATAGCTGAGGTCTCAATCAGCTGAGCTGCTGCTTTTCTGGAGCTGCCATTCGAAAAAAAGCAAGCTGAACTGTGCACAGTTGCCTGCTTACTCTGGAATATGTGGAGCAACTCATGAAGTTTTGTGGGAGAGATCTGTACTCTTAGCTTTGCTGTGACAGCTGATGCTGAGCCTTGTCGAGGTTTCAGGCGCCTCCTGTGGACATTTTTGTAATTTCTACCTGCTTGGCTATCAAATCAGGAAGTGTTCCAGCAACTTTTTCAGTAAAACCCAGATAGGTTATGCTATTGAGGTGTCATTTATTCTACTTAGTCTAAGAAAACTGGGACCTCCAACAGGGCCCTTTTCAAAGCCTTGTTCATGGAGTTGCATATGTGGACATAAGGTTAATAGCTTGTTCATAGTCCAGTAGCTAACTTCTATGTAGCCAGGCACTGACAAGATTGGACCAAAACAAGCACTTCTCATATACTTCATATTTCTGTTGGATTTAGTATCTTTGCACAAGGAAGGGAATCTTACTCCCAGGACTGGTGTGCTGAGCTCCCCCAAGGACTGCAGGTGATGTGGCATACATCTGGCTCCTAGCTGAGTCAGCCATGTCTGCTTTTGTTCTGCATGTAGGTTTTGGATTCAGAACAGGACCCAGCAGAGCATGTTCAAGAGGTGGAGGAGGACCTAGACCTTCTGTATGACACTTTGGATATAGAGAACCCCAGTGACAGCGGGCCTGAGATGGAGGATGATGACAGTGTCTTGAGCACTCCAAAGCCAAAGTTAAAGTAAGTGTGGGGCAGCTGATGCTGGGCTGGAGAGAGACTATGTGCAGAGTTAGCACAGATTAGATGGTGTTTCTATTCTTACCACTCCATCCTGTTTTTTTCATCTCTTGACCTGGTGCCAGAGCCTAGTGAGTGTTGTTTCAGTGTCAGTAACTGTTTGTGAGTTGGGGTTAGTGTGTGTGTGGGGTGGGTATAACTTCCCCTCAGTCTTATTTCTTTGTTGTCCTCTTTGCAAATGTTCTGTGTGCCCTGACAGCTGAGCATAGAAGCAGAAATTGCTGGCAGGCAGTAGGTTTAAACCACACACAAGTATTTTAAAGAGGAGCTAGAAACAGCCAGGAAATCTGTGCTAAGGCAGAAGGAGATGTGGTTGGAAGGTGCAGAAGTAGAGGCAGGGAGGGAGGGACAAGGCAGCCTGTGTCTTTCTGGAAAGGCAGTGCAGAAAGAGAGCCTTTGCAGGAATTAAGGATGCAGGAGCAAAGGAGTTGCACAGGGCTCAGGGGGCTTGACTGCAGCACACATGGGTACCAGCGAGCCTGCTCTGAACTCACATTTTGGGTGCTGACATGCAGGCAGCACTGCAGAGTTGAGCTGGGATTGCTGGCTCAGGGTCTCGAGCAGGTGCAGAATCCTGAGCAGACAGAGCTGTATCATGTCCCTGCTGAGTACAGACTGAAAGCATGAGACTGTTTGGGCTGCCCTCACGCTTCTGACAGGCGTGTGATGACATGCTCAGTCCTCCAGTGTTGTGACTGCTCTGAAACACTGCAGCTGGCCAGTACAGTATCTGCTCAATGCCAGCTAATTACCAAGTGTCATAGTATCTTAATTAATGTAGAATAAGCTGGCTGGTCTAAGAATAGATTCTGAGTCTGGAGTGACTTGTTTCCTTTCATTGAGCCAGAAGATGTCCAAGATAGACTGAGACAGAAGTGGTAAGTGGTGGGGCTGGTGGCTTGTAAAGGCATCTGGAGACTGACCAGATAAATTGCCAACCAGTAGGCCCTGCCTTGAAGTGATTTGAAAGTAGGCATGTTAGGTGAGCAGCTGCTTTGAAACAAGCCAAAATGCTATTCTGTAAGGACTGAGAGCTCATGTTCTGTTCCCTGGAGCCCAAGAGCTAACTCTTCTGGGATATGTGGCTACTGGAATATTGCTGGAATGAGAACTTAACCATATCTGGTGCTGAGGAGACACTTTGTTGTTTGCTGTGTCCACTTCTTGAAAGGGATGAAAGTCCCTGTCTTGAAAGGGATGTGGTAAATGCTGATGCTTGTAGGCATTTGCAACAACAAAATCAGCTCCTTGAGCTGTGATTGAGTCTCTCAGGCTGGTGTGATGAGCTGCCTTTTTACGGGGAAGCACAATCTGGTTGTATGTGCTACCTTATCTTGCTGAGCAAATGTGTAATTGGATGCTAGGGCTGGCAGCCAAATCCAGATACAAGCTGGCAATAAAATGCCTATTAGCACCAAGGCTTCCTTACCCACAGGAACAGGGTGTCCGTGAGAGGCAGTAACTCTGCTTGCTGTCTGTCAGTCAGGAGCTAGACTCTGTCTGGAGCAGCATGCAGTGCCATCAGCACTCACAAAACCCAAACGAGTTACAGAGTGAAGCTTTGTACCTGATGTTTGAGGTGATGGTGGATTGTGTGGATACTGGTTGTGTGGATTCTCTTCTGATGTAGGAAAGACACTGCACTCGCTGCCCACCCTAGATTTTAGGGAAGCAAAAGCTGCTGTTTGGTGTGTGGTGTGAGAGTGTGCAAGCCTTCTGAGTAAGAGCTTTATAAATGCAGTCTGCTGTGTGACAGTCAACAAGTTAGCTCCATTAGATGGAGGTCAGTCGCTTGGAGTCAGGGCTAGACAGGGGTTCCTGAGCTTTCTGGCTTCTTTTGTGTTCCTGGAGACCTCCCTCTCCTTTCAGACTTTGCCTGCAAATTTTACTGGCACCATTGAGGAGCAGCAAGACAGGCTGGGAAGAGTCGCATTGCTTTGCCGTGAATGTGGTGTCAGTGTTTTTAATAACGAGAAACTGGTTTTGGTTTCCTTACTCAGACCTTATTTTGAAGGACTATCACACTCCAGCTCACAGACAGAAATTGGTAGCATCCACAGCATCAGGAGCCAGAGAGAGCCATCAAGTCCTGTAAGTTGTGTTTTGGGAAGGTTATTTGTCTGCAGTTCACAGACCTGGGCTGTCTCCGTTGCATGTGTACATTTAAAGCACTTGCTCTGACCTCTGGAAATTTGGATGTGGAGATGAATTTTCTGCTAAGATATTTGTTGTGTTGGGGCTTTGAGAGGGTTTGCCTTTTTCTTTTTTTGTGGTTGTTTTTTGTTTGGTTTTGTTGTTTTGGTTTGATTTGTTGTTTTGTTGTTTTTTTTTTCTTTTTTCCCCCTTGAAGTTTTGTGGGTACTCAGTGGTTTTTCTTTTAATCAAATATTGGATTAACTCAAGGGGACTTCATCAGGTTGTGTATTAAATACTTGCTATGGGTATGGATAGCTGCAGATTTCTGCATACTTGAAATGACTGTCAGGAATTTTAGGGACTCCTTGGCACTGTTTGGAAAAACCTTACTGTTGGTGGGATACTTTCCATGGTGGCTGGGAGCGAGCACTGAGGGGCAGCTCACTCTGTTTTCATCTGCATGTGGGTGGGCATATTAGGCACAGAAAGTATCAGTCCTATTCTAGAGCACTTTCTTGCCTCTATTGTCCATCAGCTGCTGCTTTGCCACAACTCGCACTAATGCATTTGGTCCCAGTGTCACCAGGAAGCACTCCTGGTCACCACACAGAGCTGTGCAGTGTTTAAATGGAGAAGCAATGTCTTTTGGAACAGCCTGATCCAGAGTGTGGGGCTGAAAACTGTGCTGGTGCCATAACTCCTAATGATTTTTCTCCTCTCAAGCAGGTAGAAGTGCCTGAAAAGACAAAGAGTCTTGGAACCAAACACACAGGCGACAGCATTTCTGACAACGTCTCTTATGTGAGTTGTATGTGCACTTAGTGTTTCTCCTGCCAGTTTGGCTGTCAGCTGTGAACTGTTGTGTGGTGTGTGTCCATCCACCCTTACAGTTGCACATGCAACAGAGCTTAAGTAGGTAACGTTAGCTGCAGTGAAGATAATGCTGAGCTCTCCTCCTTAGTTGTTGGAAATTTTTATTCATAGATTCATAGAATACCAGATTGAAAGGGACCTCAAGGATCATCTAGTCCAACCTCTCAGGGTAAGAATATAGTTTAAATGAGATGGTCCATTACCCTGTGAAGCTGGGCCTTCAAACTGTCTGATGTAGGGGAATCCACCACTTGTCTTGGGAGTTTATTCCAGTGTTCAAATGGTGAAAATTTTTTGCTGGTTTCCAGTCCAAATCTCCCCAGTAGCAGCTTGTACCCTTTGCCCCTTATCTTTACCATGGGGCTCTGTAAAAAGTTCTTGTCTTTAAGCCTTTGGAAACAGAAATGCTTGATGTGGTCTTCTGTTTAAACAACCTTTCTCTTGGTTTGAGGAAGCCTGGCCCAAAGTGCATCATCCTGAAAGGGATTTTCAGGGCTGTTCCGTTTTATTAGACAGAACTATTATTTCAAACTGAATTGACAGAGGTCAAGCTGGTCTAAGGGTAGAAATCCAAAATCCCAAGTTGCTGTACTGGGGATGTGCAGTTTGTAATGTTTCTCCCAGGCCTTTCTGTCTCCACTGGTTCATTTGGGTGAGCTGAATTCATGTGCAGCTGCATGAGGATGCATGTCCCTGGCTTTGAGCTGGGAAAGTGCCTATTCTACATAGCGTATCTGAGCACCTTTCCTACCTCCAGCTCCTTTCTGAGACAGAACTGGGAACTGGTAGCCTCAACCAGCCCATATTGGCTTCTTCCTTTTGGCAGTGAGTGTCTGGAAGGAGGCAATCTGAGTGCACCCCAGCCAGAGCTAAGCTGGGGTGCCCCCAACCAGTCCTCACAGCAGTGAGACAGAAGTGAGGGTTCGTTCTCCTTACTGTGTTCCCTGTGTTTTTGTAGGAGTCTAACCAGCAAGCTGAGGTTCAGGAAGCTGAACTCCCCACTCCAGATGTGTTTGTTGAGAAGCTTCCACCGAGCGGGAAGATCACCAAGACAGAGTCCCTCATTATCCCATCCACCAGGTGACACAGCACTGTGCCTGCTGCAGGGCTGATTAGGAAGTCATGGGCAGCATTTAAGCCATTGGCTGCAAGGAGACCCTTCTGGTGTTCAGGCCCTTTAGTGATGGCTCTCAAGCACTTGATAAATGAGTGCTCAGAACCTGGAAGGGTGGCACTGCTCTGAGGTTCCTCCTGTCTTTGTTATTGTACCCACTTCACATTCACAGAAGCTCTTATAAAACTTGGAAGCTATTTGCTGAAAGATACTATTGCAAGGTCAACATCTGATGCAGACATTAGCCTTAAAGGTGGTTGTCAAGTCAAACTTGTGTCCTCTTAAACCTTCCCAAATAGGGTAATGAGTGTGGGCTTAAGCAACCCCAACATATCGTTTCTCCAGTTGTTTGCAGTCAAATAGGTTTCCTGTTGAAGTGGTATTTCTTTGCCGCTTTTGGGTGTGTGACTGCAGTTTGTGTGACTGGATCCTACTGTGCTCGTGTAGTAAGAGCAGGATGGTGATGTGGGTCTTAGCATGGGCTGTTGAAGTCTGTCTGGGACTCCTGGGAGCCTGCTCTGCAGCTGAACCGTGCGCTGTGCAGCAGCAGAATTAGCAGGTCTCGGGCTAGCTCAGGTCTGCATGCACAGTTCCCCAATGCCTGCAGTTGTGTTGTTGAGGTTGCCAGACTGGGCGATAGGGGATCCGGGGGAATGTATCTCACAAGGCAGCTCTGGAACGCAAGTGCATCTCTGCAGCAGGTCTGAAGGGAAGCAGACAGGGCGGCGGGGGAGGAGCACGTCGCTGAAGGAGAGGCAGCCAGTGAGGCCGCAGAACGAGAGAGCCAACAGCCTGGACAACGAACGCTCCCCAGACACCCGGCATCACTTACAGGTGTGGGAAAGACTACTGTCTCCAGCCACTCATTGGTTTTCCTCTTTTACAGCTGTCTCCCGTGGTCCCTTTCCTTATGGTCCAAGTGTGCCATCCCTGCTGCAAGGAAACAGGTCCTTGCAGCATCAGGAAGGAGGGAATTTGCCTAGGCCGATAGTTTGTCATCCACCCAGTCTGCTGAGTCTTGCCAGCTTTTTGCTTTGTCACCCTGCCATAAACTGAGAACACTGGGGCTGATTTTTTATGAAGAGGAATGAATAAGGATGTGTTGAGGAATCGCTCCTCTGAAATAAGGTGGATTGCAAGAGGGGACTGCCTAACACACTTGTTAGCTGCAGGACTTGCTTTGTTCCTTTCTTGAAGGAGTTTTTTCCAGGCGTCACAAAATCACAGAAACACTCAGGTTGGAAAAACCCCTCAGGATCAAGTCCAACCAATAACCCTGCTCTACAACGTGCACCCTAAACCACATCCCCAAGCACCACTTCCGAACAACTTTTAAACACATCCAGGGTTGGTGACTCAACCACCAACCTGGGCAGCCCATTCCAATGTCTGACTACTCTTTCCCTGAAAAAAAATTTCCTAGTATCTAGTCTAAACCTACTCTTGAGTCTTATAGCTTGAGGCCACTCCCTCTTCTTCTGTGAATCCATAATTCCATTAGTTGATATGAAGTGATGTAAGTACAAATGCATGACAGGAGGACTAATGGCCAGCAGAACCAAAGTGGCTAATAGAGCAACCTGGAGAATACTGCAGTGTTGAAGAAGCTGATAAATGATGGTCCCAGCAGCCTTTGCTGATGGAGTTAGCAAGCACTGACCAACCATACACAGCCACATTTCACGAGCTGCGAGAGCTTCAGCTGATGAATTGATAATTAGAACTGACATCTCTTGCTGTTCTCTTCTCTTTGTCTTTATTTCTAGATCCCCAGGAAAACAGTGTATGACCAACTAAATCACATCCTTGTTTCTGATGACCAGCTGCCAGAAAACATTATTCTTGTCAATACTTCTGACTGGCAAGGCCAGGTAAAAGCAGGAGACGTTACCTGAAGCACAGTTCTCCTTCACCGTTCCTACTCAGGAATGGAGAGGCCTTGAGCTCTACCACTAACCAAGTAGGTTCCACTGCTTGGGTGGAAGACCAGTGGTGGTGCATGGGGGCTGGCAGCACACTGAGTATTCAGTGCCTACAGATTGAATTCACTTTGACCAGGAGGTGCTGTGGGTCTTGCAAAGCTTTGCCTCCCTGAGTCATCTTTTCTCTTCTACAAAATACCATTTCTTCTGGTTAGCAGTACACTGAGAATGGCTCGATTCTTACACTTGAGCCTTCTCCTCAGCTGTGGTAAACTGGGACAGAGGAAGCTGGGAGGACTGACCTGTTGTTTAGGCTGAGATTTGTAGGGACAAGGTGGTGAACACAGGAGAAAATATTTCAGGTCAACTCTGTTGCCTTGCATGCATACTTAATGGTTCCTGACTGCAGGTATGCCACCTTGAGTAATAGTTGTGTTAAGGAAAACCCTGAGCAGTGCTTCCTTACATTGTCATCATGGATTGGTTTGTTATGGATTTGGAACAAATTATGCTCCTTTCAGAACCTTAGTCTGGGAAAGCAATAAAATATGTATGGAAGAGGACCAATAAGCTTATGCTGGGTGACTGTTCCCTGCAGAACTTGTGCCAGGCTCAAGGAGTTGCTTTCTCTGTTTTGGCTCTCTGCTTCTGGAACAACTAGTGTCACAGTTTGAGAGAACAAAAATAGCAGCTGAGCAACCAGTTACAGCTTCTCTATACTTGGAAGATAGAATAATGCCTTCTAGAGGTGGATAGAAGTGTTATAGGTCATTTTCTGATAACTTTAGGATCTTACGCCTGCAGTATCAGAGGACATGAAGATAGCATTGGTTGGGGGGTAATAGGTTAGTGGTGCAGAATTTGAAAGTGTGAGATAATTGCTGAGTCTCATCAGTGTTCTATCTGTGTATACCTGAGGGGTGAATTGTTTCCCATTAGCTACATTGAGAGGAACACAAACTGGTGGCACCCTTCCCTTTTGTTACTGTTGGGGTGTGGGTAGAACATGGCATTTGTTGAAGCCCTTTTGAAATTAGAAAGAGATGCAAGTGCAGTTCCAGAAGTGGGTGAGTAAAGAGCATCTGCTCTTATCCAGTGCCATCTGCTAGGCTAATGGCCTGCTGCTGCTGCCCTGCTCTCTGAGGCCATAAAACCCCTGCTGTTCTGGAGCTGTCATTGCTGTGTTTTCAATACAGTGATGGTGTTTGTCAAGAATATGCAATGGTTCCATTTTTTTCCGGAGGAAGAGCTTTCCTTTGTCAGAAAGATGAGGTATTTGGTAAATAACCCCATCACTTACAAAATCAGGCATGGGGAGAGTGCCCACACTTGGGTGTGGGAATACCTAGGAGGCTGGGGAGGGCAGATTTCCTTCTTGTAACAAACCGTGCCAAAAAGGGCTGTAAACTGTTCTGTTCTCTCCTCAGTACCTGTCAGACGTCTTGCAAAAGCACACCTTGCCCGTGGTCTGCACATGCTCTTCAGCTGACATCCAGGCAGCTTTCAGCACTATTGTCTCCAGGATACAGAGATAGTAAGTTCTCACCTTGCTGCTGGTGTTTGAGTCTCAGCTCTCAAAGCCACTCAGCACCTGTGCACAGGGAGTTTGCCATCCAATAGCTGAGAAACACTTCTCCCTTCCGATGCTTCTCCTCAGCTACTCTCCTGAGGTCAGAGTGGTGTAGCTCTTCAGCACTCACTAGCCCTGAAAAGCTGTTGCTTTGCCATGTGTGTGGGGATAAAAGTCTCCTTTCATTGACACCAGTGATTTTAAAGATTCCACTTTGGAGACTGCCTCATGGGTCAGACCTAATAACCAGTAAATCATGCAGAGCTGCTAGGTTTCTAAACAGGTCTTGTCCCCCACCCACTCCAGTAATACCCAAATTAATTCCTCAAGACATTCCTTAGGCACTTATTGAGGGGTGTGGGTATCTCTATATATCTCTGACACAGCAGTTAGTTGAAATAGGTACATCCTAACCTAAATAGTTGAGTGCTGCCCTTTAGGTTATCAAAATTTGTGACAGAAGGAGGAGCAAGGAGACCAATTAAGAAAAAATTGAATGATGTTGCATTTGTTAATAATATTGTTAGTAATATTTTAAGCTCCTGGTGATAATTGTGGTATTGCCTTGTGTATTGAATGAGCTCTCCTCTGATTTTTTTCTATTTTTTTTTTTTAAACTTGTTCTGAAATAGCTGCTTGGAAGCACTGTTGTAAATATGTTTCTTCTTTTTTTTATGTCTAGCTGTAACTGCAATTCACAACCTCCAAACCCAATTAAAATTGCCGTGGCTGGAGCCCAGAATTACCTCAGCGCTGTATTGAGGCTCTTTGTAGACCAGCTGTCTCACAAAACCCCAGACTGGCTTGGCTACATGAGATTTTTGATCATCCCTTTAGGTAAATAAGGAACAGTTGTTCTTCACAGAAAGATGAATGTCTTAAATGTGATGTGTGCCCTCGGGAGGAGCCCTCCTGGAAGCTTTGGCTTGGGAGTTGGCAGTTAAAGGAGGCAAACGTGCTGTCCTAGCGCTGTGCAACGCTGGTGTTGTGTGAGTGGAGTTCATCTTTACTCTCTGGATGCCAGTGTCTGCTTGTAAAACTCCCTTTTGAAGCAAGGGCTTGACTACTTCCTCCCCTATATGGGGGGACTCTTACTTTTTGTCATGATACAGTGAATGCATAGAATAATGTTCTGGAAGCCCTTTCCCTGGCTGAAATCGTACGTTCATTGGGTACTGTGTTTCCCTAAGCAATAACTGTTGTGGCCTCTCTGTGGCAGACACAGAAAAAGTTTATGGAGGAGGTGTGTGGGGGGGATTTTTTTAAGTCTCTGAAACTACTGATATCTTAAATGACTCAAATTGCATGTATCTTTTGACCTTTATGTGCTCTTCTGCTTGGATTTTCCCCTCAGTTTTCCAACACCTTATATCTGCCATTCCAGCAGCTCAATAGGCCTGCCTGACTGGAAAGTTACCCAGCTTGGACTGCTTGTGCTGGGGCAAGTAGAGTGGGCTGATAAGTAACATTAGGGATCTCGTAGTCAGAAGCATGAGGAATGTGGTAGCAGTGAGGCCTGGGAAGACAGATAGTCACTTATGCTTGTGGGCAGGGGCATCCGTTGGTGTTGTAAGGATGCAAAAGCTTGACTAGTCCAAGGCTTGGCTTGTGTGAACAGGACACTTGGTGATGCAGGCAAAAGTAAACTTGAAAAGCACTTTTTGTTGGTATTTCCTGGTCTTCAAGGTTTTGGACCAGCTGATAGTAGATGCTGTAGGAGTCAGAAGCTGCTGCCCCACATCAGGAACACTGGGGTTAGGCTGTCAATTCAGTGGTGCAGTTTGCAGAAGTCAGTGAAAAAGGCAAAGGAAGAGAGCTAGATCCTTTTGTAAGGCAGGCATTCAGTTTCCAAAGTGGTTGACAGGAAGAGGAGAGATAGCCCTTTAGGGGCTAAAAACAAGGCAAAAAAAAAAATCTGCAAGGTTAAACGTGCTTTGAATGAGAGTCTGTGTGACTGAGAACTTTGGTCCTCCCAAGATGACTGTCTCCTGGCCTCAGAAGAAGAGTTTTCTGTCCTGAAATCTTGAATGATCTGAAAATATTCTCTCTTGAAAATGAAGTACAAAATCAAGCCAGTGTGGGTTTAGGTATGTTGTTTGTTTGTTTGTTTTTAACATAAAAACTTTCTTTGGTAATTGAAACAAACAAACAAAAAACCAAAGCATTTTGATAATGTAACTGCTTCAGAACTGTGAAGGCTTTAAAAATATATTTTTTAAATATAGAAACTTTCCCAACAGGGCCTTTTCCATAGAAGTCTGCAGTGTTTCCTGATTGGATCAAGGGCTTATTTCTGGCCAACTTTCTGGCAGTTCATTAAAGTGATTGAGGAGCAACTTCTCTTTTCTGACAACTGAAAAAGTACCAAAGACACAATGGTGACCGTGCCATAAATGTCTTAAAGGAAAAGACTTTCTGCTGTTAGCACCACCTCCAAAGTGGGAATGATTTTTTCTAAGGTTATTTTATCTTAGTCCACTAACTTGACACTGCAATAGCAGAAGAGTCAACCCACAGTGGTTTGTTAACAATGAGAAATGCTTAGTGAGCATCCATACTGGGAGACCGAGTCCTTCTGATTCCATGGCTGAAAGACTCTCTTGACGTCCAAATCAGTGTGTGAACAACAGAGAAGTGACAAATATAATAGGGGAAAAAAAAAGGTTGGGGATCATTTTGGCTGTTTGGGGGTTTATTTTGAGCATTTTATCTAACTTCTATGCATAGAATATCTTGGGAGACCTCCTACTTAGTACTTGTTTCCAACCGCGTCTGGAGCGTGTTTTCTCAGCATGTGGAAAAGCTCCAGTCCTATGGCAGGGCTTGGAACTAGATGATCCTTGAGGTCCCTTCCAGCCTTACCATTCTATGATTCTATGATGTAGAACCCTTCCACATGTGCTGTTCAAAACTCCACTGCAAAAGAAATTGAGTCCAAAGTAGCTGTGATCAGGAGGATCCAGGAAAGAACTCAAGCCTCGGTCTCTAATGGCTCTAATGAGGGAGCTGAGGTTGTTCAACCTGGAAAAGAGGAGACTCTGGGGAGACCTAATAGCAGCCTTCCAGTGCATGAAGGGAGCTTTCCAGGAAGATGGAGAGAGACTGTTTACAAAGGCCTGCAGTGATAGGACAAGGGGCAGTGGCTTCAAACTACAGAAGAGCAGATCGAGACTGGATGTTAGGAACAGGTTCTTTATTATGAGGGTGGTGGAACACTGGAGCAGGTTGCCCAGGGTTGTGGCCCTATCCCTGGAGATAGTCAGAGATAGATAGTTAAGGTGAACCTTAACAGGGTTCTGGGCAGCCTAATCTAGTTGAGGGTGCTCCTGCTGACTGCAGGGAGGGTTGGACTAGATAACCTTTGGAGGTCCCTTCCAAGCCAGACCATTCTGTGATTCTGTGACACCAAGAGTTGCTCAGAGAGGCTTTCTGCTTAAACCTTCCTTGGAAGTCTGGACATTAGCACTGGTTTGGAGGACTGAGAAAAGACAGTGGTTGTTTTCCACTGTGAGGTTTACTGGAGGATGGTGAGATGGTTAAGTAATTAGGGCCTTCTTGGAAGGAGTTGTCAGGTTACCAGTTACCAGATGATGACTCGACTGTTGCAGTCTCTAGAAGTGTGGCTTAATGTGAGAATTTGGTACACAGGAAGGATAAAAGTAAGCTGATCAGGAGGAACTGAGACCACTTCATGGCTGGTACAGAGCTCGGGCTGAGCATGACTTATCTTCTGTGTTGAAAGACTGGACAAGTAGTTTCAAGAGGACATTGTCTGATTTTGGGACACATATGGCCTAAAATGAAGGCCACAGGGCAGAACTTGTCATCAAAATGCCTTCCCTCTCCAACTCAGTATGAAGTCAGATTTCCACTCAGGGCTGCAAGCTGGAGGATGGACAAACTTTCTTGAGGAAGTCTTTCTGTGCTCATAGAGGAACCAGAAGGCTTAGCTAGAGCTAGCAAGGGCCTGACGCATACACCAGCGTTTGCTGCAGACTGCAATCCTTGGACTCTGCCTTCTGGATTTAATGACAGATTGTACATTGAACTTGCAGCCCTTCTCCACCGATTAAACAATCCTCCTTGGGTTGTTTTTTCCTGATTGGGGAGAATTGCCTCTTTTCAGTACTGCAAAACAGCTGTGGTGTGTGAATGGTGTTTGGATGAAGGGGTCCGACTCCTCTTGGCAGAGATGACCTGGATGTGGTGCACCCATAATGCAGCCTGTGGGTTAGGAAGGACTGCTGGGAAAGCTACTTGTAAAACTGAGAGGCTCAGGTGGAAAGCCATAGGGCCTCTGTCCTCCAAGTAATTTATTTCTTCAGCACTTTCCCAGTCCAGTTTTCTTTGGCCTTTAAAAATGTAATTTGGCAGGGTGGGGTAGGGGGAGGTATCAGTGAGAGGTATCAATGATGTTAAAGCAGTCTCTCCAAAGAGGTAAACTGGAGTAAATTACTTGGTTATAATTGAAGACATTTATTTCTTTGATTCTGGAATTGAATTTCTTACAGATAAAACACACATATTCAGTGCTGGGAAGAAAAACTCTTGTGTTTTCCTTTCTTTCTTAGGCTCTCATCCAGTGGCCAAGTATCTGGGGTCTGTAGATTACAGATATAACAATTTCTTCCAAGATTTAGCCTGGAGAGATCTGTTCAACAAACTTGAAGCACAGACCACTGGTAAGAGCATGTGTCTGGCCTGCATGGGATAAAAGGTTTGAATGAGTAATTTTTACAAAGGTCAAGTAAATACAAGAGGAAGCAGACAAACGTTTTCATTTCTCTTTTCTTCTCACTCTACCACGTTCCCTTTTCAGATGCTGACCTTTGTATGTCCTCCATGCGGTGGTTTGCAAACAGTTGTTGGCTCCCAGAGGCACTTAGCTGCCTCTGAGTCACTGTGTTTTTACCTAGCTCTCAGCTTTGTTCTTTGATGTGGAGGTCTCACTACCAAGGTTAACAGACTGCTTTCAGAAGCACCCCAGCCAAAAGGATTTGGAAAACTGGAAACTGTGGGAATATTAACTTCTGTTAGTTTGCATGAGCATGACCTTGATATTTCTGAAGCCTACTGGCAGGATCTTTCTTGCTAAAAAAGAATTTTGTTCTTCACCAGGGTTGTAACTTGGGGAACTGCTTTAGGTCAAATCAAGTTCCTGTTTAGATCTGAGTTTGTTTTAGGCCTGGATAAAACCTTACAGTGTGGTAAAAGTACTAATTTGCTGAGATCCTAATGCTTACAATTTTTCCATCTGGCCTTCAAGTATGGAATGAAACAGTAGAAATTGCAGAGAATTTGCATCTGACATCTAGGCCTACATGGAGACTTGAGACTTGACCTTGACCAAGGAGTGATGCTGTTATGGCAGCACATCTCATACAGGAAGTTCACAAGAAGGCAAAAAAACAAATGTCGGAGTTTTTGGAGTGCTGTGAGGTTGGGGAAGTGTGATTCTCCTATTGGACTTGCAGAATGCCTGAGGCTCCCAGGTTTTGTCTGAAAGTCATCTAACTGTTAGAGGAGAAGGCAGGATCAGGCTTCTTCACCAGAACTTTTTCCAAAAGATGGGAACTTATAGAATCATAGAATGGTAAGGTTGTAAGGGACCTCAAGGGTCATCTAGTTCCAACCCCCTGCCATAGGCAGGGACACCTCCCACTATTTGACTGAACAAAGCCCTGGGCAGCATGTTCTGAAGGTGAAGTGAGCTCTCCCTCACCTAGGCTAGACTAGAGATGCCTTAAGTGTGTTGCTCAGCCTATGCTTTTCCCTCATTCCAAGCTCATGGAAGAGTGTGTGTCTGGAACTGGTTTCTTTTTAATTCCTTGCTGCACTTGAAAATGCAGACAAATGTAAATACAGACTGTATTTGTGTTTCTGAGGTAGAAATACTTTATTAGCTATGGAAATCCAGCTCAAGAACCCTATCTATTCTTTAGTCGGTTATACTGCAGCCCTTATTTATTTGTCTGCATGCTCTGAGGAAGACACAGTCTCATTTCTGTGCTGTCCAGACCTTGTAGATTCTCCACTTTCATCTGTGCAGTGAGAACTGTGTAGAAACCACCTGATGGCATATGGAACAAAGCTAGAAGTGGGTAGATACAGATTGGACGTTAGGAAGAAGTTCTTCACCACGAGGGTGAAGACATTGGAACAGGTTGCCCAGGGAGGTCGTGGAAGCCACATCCCTGGAAGTTCTTAAGGCCAAGCTGGATGTGGCTCTGAGCAGTGTGACCTAGTGTGCTGTCCCTGCCCATGGCAGGGCAGTTGGAGCTTGGTGATCCTTGAGGTCCCTTCCAGCCCTCACAATTCCGAGATGTGGCAAAGAATCACAGCTTTTCACAGTTCTCTGTTCAGATATAAAGTCTGGGTTAAAATGCACATTAAGGTATGGTGATGCCTGATGAAGGTCACTTGTGTTCCCTTGGTCTCACAGTTTGAAACTCTGCTTGAAACCAAAGAAGTATGGAAGGCATTTAGGCAATGTCTTCTTGTCTCAGAATCACAGAATCATGGAGGCTGAAAAAGACCTCTGAGATCATCAAGTCCAGCCTATAACCTAATGCCATGACATCAACTACACCATACCACCAGTGAACTTGTTGACTTGAATCAAACACAGGCCGTCAGATCTGAAGCATACTTGTTGCTGGACACATGGGCTTTGTGCTCTTCCTACCCTTGCATAACTCTCAGTGTTCAGTTTGCTCAGCAAAGCCATGAGGGAACTCAAATACTGGTGGGAGTAGAGCAGCTCGCCAAGGCTGGGCACTTTCCTCAGCGGGTACCTACATTCAAGGAGCCAAAATGTCTAAAACTGACTCTGGGCAGGTACACATTTTCAAAGAAAAGGCTTTTAACAGACACAAAATAACCACAGCACTTCAGTCAGTGATGCTGTGTACAGACATCTGCACCTTCCCACTGCTTTTTTACCTTAGTGCTCTTGTAGGAGGTTTACTTTTAGTCAGGCAGCTTCACGGTGCTCCAGGGCAGGCTGCAGAGCTTCCTTTGGAAGATGCAGTTCACGTGCAGCTGGCTGGGTACCATCAACTGCTTGGCTGAGCAAATGCAGGGCAGTGCTGGTGGTGATCTGAGAAGCAATTTGAGTGATTTTCTGTCTTTGTTCTGTTGCAGTTTCGGAACCCCCTGACGTTGTCTCCCGGATAACGCAGTATATAGCAGGGGCAAACTGTGCACACCAGTTGCCCATCGCTGAAGCAATGCTGACGTACAAGCAGAAAAGGTATGTCACTGATGTAATACTGACCATCCAAAGCAAAGTGCTTCTCTCATCTCATGTGTCAGCAGTCTTAAAATCACTCCAAATTGCAAATACCTTGGGAGCCTTACAGTAGCCTGCACTCAGCGATATGTCCTGCTTAGGTAACAGTGACTCTGCAGTAGTGTGGTTGCTGCAAACACAGTGATTTCTTTGGAGATACGAAAGGTTTGGGGAAGTGAGAACTAGGCAAGGTAGGGAGGTGTCGATTATAGCTGCTTAGAGTCCAGAGATCTCTTACTGCAGAGACCTTAGATGTGTAAGGCTGAATTGTGACATTTTCTGCCTCAAAGTGTCTTCCATGAGACCTGACCATTTTATATCTATGTTGTGCAAACTCAAATCCTTTATTTTTGGAGTGTAAATAGCAGAGCTTCTCACAGGAAAGACAAAATCCTTGTTGATTGGCAGTTGCAGGCTCCCAGGTCTCCTACTGGGGAAGGCTGATATTCACCAGGACTTATTTCAACTTCTCTTAAGGGATAAGCAGCCTGTAGGAGGGATGAATGGGGTCTGAAAACAAGATTCAGAAGTTTGTAGAACCTCATGTGGCCATGGTCCAGGAAGAAGAGTAACTGTCACTGAAGGGTAGGGACACATTCCGAGGCACAGAGAATAATAGACTCCAGCTCACACCCCAGTTTCTGAGAGCAGGACAAACATTCAGCTGGTGTGTTTTTCTCAGGTAGTGACTACAAATCTCCTATGAGATGAGGATGGTGTCAATTGTTAATTACTGCTCTTCTCATGTTACATCTGACCTTTCTTTTTTGGTCCATTAACATCCCTCGTGGGTCCCTCCTTTGCATAAGAACTGGGAGAGATTAAAGGTGTGGGCAGAGTAACTTTCTGCCCTCTTTTTGGAAGTGTTCATTGTGTATTGCTTTACCATTCCTGTGTCTTGCTCTCCTTTGCTTTGTGGAAATGTCTCGGTAAAATGTAATTCCATTCTTCAGACACTCCTGGGGGAAAACACGTCCAGACTGACTAGTCCATGAAAAAGGATGTACTCTCCCCATGTACTTTACTTGTGGACTTCTGTAGTGTTAATCTGGTAAAGGTGAGGTTTGGAGAGCCACAAGGTGCTTGAAGCTTTCAGCTTCAATCTTTTACTTTGTTGCTGGTTTTCTGTGTATGCAGACTTACTTTACCATTAGGAGTTCAGACACCCCTAGTACAGTGCCAACCCCCTCTGATAGCTACCTTTTTTTTTTCTTGGCACCCTTCAGTTGCTGGGGTATGTGCTGGTCTCCACTACCTTTCTCCATTTTATTACAGATTGATTTTTGTCATCAGAACCTACACTACGTTTGATCTTAGCCCAAAAAGCTGAGAAGCAATTAACTCACAGCATACTGAGTTTCTAATGTGCCTAGAAAGGTCATTTTGGTACTCGTTAAAAAACATCTAAAATGTACTTCAGCAGCACATGGACTTAGCCCTCTCAGCAATGTGCATGACCACTTTAGCAAGCTGGTCTGATCCAGTTGGATTTTAGGGATTTTGGACTTGGTAGTGCCATGCCCAAAACTATTGATAGGTTTATGTCTGGCTTAAACCCTGCAGAGGGTTACTTGGAAAAGAGATTGATGAGACTTTAGTCGAACTGGTGCCACTGACTGCAGTCTCTTAGTATCTCTCCGTCTGCTTTAAAACTACTTCTGCTTTAAGCTAGGTACCCCTTGAGCAAACAACGGAGTGAGTTGGAGGAACAAACTTTCCCTTGGAGTGGTGGGCACCTGATGGGCCTCCTGATGTGGCTTTCTTCAGACATGCAGCGCTCTGACATTGGTGGCAACTGAGGGAGGGTACTGTGAAAAGACAGCACAGAACTTGTTTCCATTAGCACTACCTAAATGAATGCATCACTTTGTTGTAATTATAATAACATCTTTATCTTTTCTTTGGTTGCTTTCTGAAAAGGAAAAAGAGCTTTCATTTTGATTTTGCCATAAGGTACCAATTCCTTTTAGGTTCCCTTTCCCATCTCCTATCTCTTTTCCCTCACAAACTGGTCTTTTGTGCCTTGTTTAACAGTTCTTGCAGGTCTGGGATGCACAGTTTGTGTTTTAGGTTAAATTCTGCTTGCTGCTTTGAAGCTGTGGCATCTGCCGAATAATGCAGAAGGCAGCATAGAAAATGGCAGCTCTGCCTCTGGACCACACTATGGGTTCTCAGGATGTAGGCTGAGTGGGAGCTAGGGGGTTATTGAGAGAGTAGCTTCGAGCAGTAAACCACGGAGAAGGTAAGATACTTTTTTTCTTCTCTTCTTCCTAGCCATCAGAGGATACAGTGTAGCTCTGAAAGGATCAGGACTGAGCAGAGGTATCATCTGTTGGAACTAGAGCACTGTAGGTGGCACTCAGTGGCTCAGGGTGGGGTTCAGATGTGTAGTGTCTGAAGTGCAGACCACCAACTGTTCTCCCTGTAATCAAAAAATGGAGGACTTAGTTTGTTACTGGCAGGCTAGCTCAAACGTAGGGGACTTACCTGAGCTTAAGAGCAGATAGATAGATGCTAGTAGTGGAGTTCTGCTCTCTGAGCTGCCTCCAAGACCCCCTTGCCCTGCAGGATCCCCTACTTCAAATCATGTGGTTATTGGACACCCTTGTCCTCAGTTCACAAAGTTACTGCAGCACCCTCTCTCTCAAGGCTAGAGGTGAATGGCTTCTTCAAGGCAGTGGTCCATGTAGAAATGGCAGTGCTACCTACAAATTCATCATAATCTCCCAGTACCATAGCATTTGCTCTGTTAAACAAGCCCTAGTGGTCCAAGGAAAGCCAGGTCAGTCTCTAGGACATAGCTGTATGTGATGAGCTGCTTTTTAACTTTATTGCCAGCTATCCCTATCTGACTTACCTCCGCTGTCCTTCCTGTCCCCATGTTCTGTTTGTCATGGCAAAGGATTGGCGCATGTGCTGCCTGCGGTGGACTGCAATGGTGCAAAAGCTTTGTCCCATTCTTTTCGAGCATCTGCTGACCTTACCTGAAATAAAAGGGGCTGGCAATGAGGAAGGGGTTCAGGAATGAAATGAATTGCCAACCCCTCTGCCTTACACTGGGTGACTGACTCTGTGAGCACTGGGACAATTACTGGTTGCTGAATTGTTCACAAACTCTACGGTCCATGCAACATCTGGGGAGCTGAGGCCATAGTGGCAGAGGTGTGGCACTCACTAGGAGGGGTGTGTCATCCATGTTGATATCTCTCTGCATTGCTTTCTTGGATGAAACCCGATGGTATTTGAGATCTGAGATTCTGGAGACACTTGTACCCAGTGGAACTGGACTGCTCATCAGTTCTGTGAACCTGGGCTGGTGTCACCCACTGTAATTCAGTGTCCAGCACAGCTCATGCCACCTGGCTTCTAGGCAGCCCACACACAGCTCTGGGGAGCAGCTTGGCTGTTGGAAATAAAAGCATTGCTTGCTTTTTAGGATGAAGGCTGAGTCGTTTTCTACCTAGGTACACCTTCACTGAAAACTCTTCACTCTTGTATGTTGTACAGCACTTTCCCAGCTCTTGCTCCCTGGAGTACAAGTGCCTTGGATTGGCAGTTCCTGAGCTCTAGGGTGCAGGCCTAACACTGTTTTATGCCTGCTGTGTGTCTCTGAGGCTCTGCAGGGCAGCGGCTTGGCAGAGCCCAGGTCATTTCTCTGAGTGCTGTTTCTAAAACACACCCTGCAGCAGTTGTTGAACATGAAGACAGATGATAAGGATGGAGCTGGTGCCACCTCTGGCCCAGGAGTGCCCATGTCATCTGCCAGGTTACTGCATGAACCTCCTTGAGCAACTGGTTGAAATGTTAACAGGGATTTACTTGTGCCCCTTACCCAGAGCAGTACAGCAGGGGAGAGTCAAGGCTGAAGAAATGTGGGAGGTCTTGTTAAGATCGTCCAGTCTGCTGTAGATTCCTACAGCAATGGATGCTGGATGAGTGATGCTGGATGGGTGTTCCATGGGGAAACAGAGAGGTGACTCACCTGGTGTGTCGTGGGGACCTGGAATTGCTTTATCCCTTTGTTTGATTAGACCGCTGGAGACTTGGTGGAACAGGGCCAGTGTTTGCCTGCAGGCAGCTACAGCTTGCCCAGTGGGAAGGAGAGATGCTTCATACCAAACATGAACCTTGGAGAGTCTGAAATGACTTAAAGGCCTGTTAGTCCTTCAGTGGTGGAAGTCCCTTCTTTCCTGTTGCCTCCTGCAAGTTTTGCCTGTAGTAAAGGCAGTGCCTGAGACCTGCTAGGAAATCACAGGTGTTTGGCTTCATTTGAACCTGTTTTGGGATACTTAAATTTAGAGTCTTCCTCAAAGGATCATAACTGGCATAACTGCTCTAAGGAATGATTCAGTCCCTCTTACTGCAACATCTGACAGCTTTGTAGCCTGTTTCATCTCTTTGTCATGTGTGTGACTCCTGGTGGTGTGGCATTCTCTCCTTTTATGAGTCTTAAGTCTTATAAATCTGGCTATATGCCTTTGTTCAGGCTGAATTAATTTCTTGGGACAGGGAGAGAGCCTGCAAGTCCATTTCTGGACAGTTTGCCTTTGAACGATTGGTTGCAGGTGGATGGATTTTGCCCAAGCAAAACCAGAAATTGAACAGTTCCCTGTTCTTTTGAGCCTCTCTGCATAGGTCTGTTTCGTGTCTTGAGGGTGTTTTTCTTCCAGGATTTGGGAACTGCTGATTTATCTTGAGCAGAGGAAAATGACTTTGTTAAAAATCCCAAACAGGGATCAGGTCTAACTTTAAATTATAACTGAGATACCAGGGCCTTCAGAAGCCCTGTGGGTAAAGCCAATGCCTTGGCCATCACAATGGGAAGATAAAACCTCTGCAGCCAGGGAATCTGTGCAACCCAGGTAATAAAGGGGGGCTGCCTTTATAGGCACAGGGGGTGTTTTAGTTGGAGGGCTGTGGCTGGAGGAATAGGAGAGACCAAAGTAAAAGGATTCTGGATTAACAGTTTGGAATCCTGAATGATGCGAATCAGGAATCAGCATGAAAGAGGAGAACAATCGTGGACATCTCATCTTTTGTATCATCCACATGAAGAGCAGCTGGTTTGATAAGCTGCATTTTCAGAGGCACGTCTACAAGATCAAAGTTCCTAGGAGGACACATGATGGGACTGCATTAGGTGAGCTGAAATCCAGCTGAATTGCTTCAGGAGCAGTCTGTGCATCATTGTGAGCTGTGGTAATGGTGACTGAAGCAAACTGTTTCTTTCAGAATGACTCCTGAGCTCTCCTCAGTGGGAGTCTGAGCTCCCAGGAGGAACAAGAATGAGTTTTCTGCTGGAATTGGGCTTGCGTTGTTTTTGCGGAGCTTGGAGCAAAGCCATCCTTCTGGATGCCTAGGTGACCACCATGTTTCCCTCCTTCAGTCAGGAGGACTCCCTTCTGCCTACTTCTCAGCTGAAGAAAAGAGAAGAAAGCTGAGCCTCTGTTCTGTGATTCTCCCAGGAGCTCTGTAGGTTTCTTGTTTCCGTCTGTGAACTGGAGATGGAAATAGCATGTTCTAAGGAGATTTATTTGCTGGGAAGCTTACAGCTACGTTCGAAAAGATTGTGACCTTTCTGCCTTCCAACACAGGATCAGGAACTTGGTCATTTTAGCATCCACTTTTGTGGGGAGAATGAAGGTGCAGCACCTGGAGTTGTGAGGTAGGAAGAGGGAGTGAAGCCCCTGGCTTTTGCTGAGAGATGAATAAGCAAAGCTGAACCAGAGAGGCTGTTTGCAAAAGCACGCTCTGGGACCAGGAGGGAGCTCTGGCTGAGTCATGTTCTCTGCAGTTCTATGCCATTGTTTCCACAGGGCTTAGAGGAAACTGTTCAGCCTGTGCTAACCACACAGTAGTTGGCAACCTTCGTGCATTCAGTGCAGTTCAGATTTGTGCCTGGAAACAGCACAGAAATACCTGCTTCCCTGAACTATTTGTGTTGCACCTAACAATACTCTGGATGGAGGCGATGCTGAGTGGTTTTCCACTGAACATTGTGCTGAGAGGAAAAAAAAACAGACGAGAAACATGAGAAATCTGTGTTTGTCTGCTTCCTACCCATTTCCTGTGCTTGACCCCTGAGAAACGTTGTGTGTCTTACCTACGCAGTCACTTCTGCTGCTGAGTTGTAATTCTTCTGAATGTGTGGATGTGGTGCTGCAGTCCTCTCCTCACCCTATGGGTCTATCTTCATCCCTGTCAGACTTGAAGGAAGCAGTGGCTCTGCTGGCTCTCCCAGCCTGCCTTCCTCCTTGTTCAGGTCTTTCCTCTTTTGTCTTTCTCTAGTCTCTCCCTAATTCCCCTTAGGTGTGACTGTGGCATTCATCGCTAGACCTTTCTCCACTCTCTGGCTTCTGAATCCTGGGCAGGGCCAGAGCAGGAGGGGGGCAATGCCTTCCTGCTTTCAAACTGTGTGCGGTGTTGTCTTCAGCTGTTCCCGGGACGCGGCGTGCTTTCTGTTCCGTCTGGTTGAGCTTGTCGCTGTTCTCCAGTTGGTGTCCTGCCCTGCCCGCCGTGCCCCGGGGCCGCTGTCGCGGTGCCCATGAGCCGCCGGCGGCAGGGAGCGCGGAGCCGCGGGCGCGGGGGTGTGTGTGTGCCCACTTGCCAGTGCTGTACCAGTAACCACGTGTCACGGCTTGTAACCCCCGTGGCAGGCTAACTGCTTTAGCGGTGCTGCGATGTGCAAGGTATGGCACATGGCTCCAAAGGTGGGACGCGCCCAGGCCATGCGTGCAGAGCGCTGCAGGGACTAGTAAGTAACGCGCAGTTCTCCGTGGTGTTGTGGCACAGATCCATTTCCTCGCAGTAGGAGGTCGTGTGTCTGTGGTGACTGCCATGCCATCAAAGCATGTTTCTCTGTCGAGCGTGAGGGAGGGAGGAAGAGACCTTTCCCCCCACACCCCCAGAGATGTGCCGTAAGCTGCGTGCTCTTGCCCACCCATGCAGACTCCTAGCGTGCTGGCAGGGGGCCTTGAGAGGAGACATTGGACTGGCGCTTGCATACTGTCCGTCCCTGCTGCATGCCTGAATGCAACACATGAAGTGAGTATCGCGCCCCACGTGGCCGCCAGCTGCTAACAACTCTTTTCTCTTTGCCTTTAGCCCAGACGAAGAATCTTCGCAGAAGTTCATTCCCTTTGTTGGGGTGAGTGTTGCATTGGTTATGAGGTCTTAATCCATCTAGAACATGCTCACAAGTGTTAACCCAAACTTGCCTGCTTTCTGAGGTAGAGCAGGAGGAGCACTTCGTGCTCTGAGGTAAGCGTGAACGTCACAGCTGTCTGGGACATAAGCAGACCTTTCAAAATCGTAGAATCACCTGGTTGGAAAAGATCATTGAGTGCAACCATAACCTAACATCTCTCTGTACATAACTGTTAGACCATGTCCCTGAGCTTCTCATCCAGATGTCTTTTGAACATCTCCAGGGATGGTGATTCCACCACTTCTTTGGGCAGCCTGTTGCAGTGACCTTTCTGTTGGAGAAGTTTTTCCTAATGTCCAATCTAAACCTACCCTGGTGCAACCTGAGGCTGTTTTCTCTCATCGTTTCACTTGTTACCTGGGAGAAGAGGCCAACCTCCACCTTGTTACAAGATCACTCAATGAGCTGCAGGGTGTGTGTTACCTTCCAGACAGGTGGGTCTGGGTACCTCTGTGTTGGATGCTAGCCGGCACTGAATCAGACACCACCATGGCCTTGCTATTGCCCAGTTCATCCAATGCAGAGAGGACAGTGTGATGCTTAAGTTCTCTGACCTACAGCCTTTGTGGATCAGCAAAGGCTAAGGGCAAAGCACCTAGGTGGTGGACAATTGCCGCTGAGCCATGCGCAGATAAAAGTGATTGTCCCTGGAAGTCTCAGGGCTGTTCCCAACACTACCTTGGGTGATGGATTTGGCCAAATTTGCCATTCCAGTATCAGTCCTCTGTGTGCTTGTCATGAATGATCTCCAGTCCTCTTAATATCCCATCCATTCCTTGGAACTGGAGAGTACATCCCACCAGGGAGATTGTTTATACCAGTGCTGAGTCTGGGCCCATGGCTATTGAATACATTTTATTAGGGGAATTGTTATCTGCAGTAGTAGCCTCTGGCTTTTCCTCCTGTCCTTTATTAGTTGTTCCAAGCTCAGGTGGCCAAGTGCAGCTTATCTTCACATAGATCCCTACAAAATTGTCAGGGTTGGAAGGGGCCTCAAGTATCATCTAGTTCCAACCCCCCTACCATGTGTGGGGGCACCTCACACTAGATCAGATTGCTCAGAGCCACAACCAGCCCGGCCTTAAAAACTTCCAGGGATGGGGCTTCCACCACCGCTTTGGACAACCTGTTCCAGTGTGTCACCACCCTTATGGTGAAGAACTTCTTCCTGATCTCTAATGTAAATCTTTCCTCCTTTAGCTTGGATCCATTCACCTAGTCTTATCTCTATCCAACACCCTAAAAAGTCTCTCCCCAGCTTTCCTGTAGGCACCCTTCAGATACTGGAAGGCTGTGGCTGTCTCCTTGGAACCTTCTCTTCTCCAGACTGAACAGCCCCAGCTCGCTCTGTCTGTCTCTCTAGCAGAGGTGCTTCAGCCCTCTGTTCATCCTTATGGGCCCTTCTCTGGACAGGTTCCAGCACGTCCAGATCTTTCCTGTAATATTCTCCAGAACTGGACACAGTACTCCAGGTGGGGTCTCACCAAAGTGGAGCAGAGGGGGAGAATCACCTCCCTCAACCCAGTGGCCACACACTGGCCCAGGATAGGGTTGGCTACCTGGGTTGCAAGTGCACACTGGTGGCTCATGTTGAGCTTCTCCTCTGTCAGCACCCCTATGTCTTTTTCTTCAGGGCTGTTCTCGAGCCAGTCACTGCCCTGCCTGCCCTGAAGAAAAGGATTTGGGAGTACTAGTGGAGGAGAAGCTCAACATGAGCAACCATTTTGCACTTGCACTTTTAGGCAGGGGTGTGCTTGTGTTTGTCACTGTATTGTATAGTGTCCTTTGCCTTTTCTAGCTTCGCTCCCCTCATTTGGTAATACTCTTCAATTCATTAAGTTTTAGGTACAAAGACATTGACCTGCAGCCAAAAAGATATCTCCTGACTGCTCTTCACCTACTGGATGCCCTCTTTGCAGTCTTTGCTGCTCTCTCGTATCTTCTTCCTTGTATGCTGGCTATCTTGTTCTCCCTCCTCTGGGTTAAGCTGACTTGTGTGCACTCCCACTTGTGCGTCACTGCATCAGAACTAATCTGAGATCCCAAGGCATTTAAAGAGATTAGTCTCTCTTGCCCTCAGGCTGACCCTGCTTTCACTCTGCTGTCCCTTAGGAGTACAAGTCCTGAGTATTCCTGAGATAACAATCTGCTTTTGTTTGTTGAAGGAAAGATGTCTTCTGCAAAAGCAGAGATGTCTTCCTGATTTGTTCTCTGCTGATGAGCTTTCCTATGATCTTTGACCCCTCCTACAAGCTGGAATTACTGGTGAAGAATTTATGAAACATCTCTTGCACCTTTCTGAATAACATGAAAAAACTCAGAAGGGCTTGGAAGCTCCTGGACTCCTCTCACTGTAACTGCTAGGCTCTGCAAAGCTTTTCTTTGGGGCTAATTTTGTTCAGTCCTATGTGCAAGCCAAGAAGGCTTAGAGCGTTTGTCCAGTTGTGGTCCTGACACTAGCAGTACCTTTCCAGTCTGGATTTGATTGAAAGTGGGAAGAGTGAACAGCTTTGTTCTGTGTACAGCACAGCCAACCTTCAGAAAACCATGCCTTCAAAGCACAGAGTGACTTCCTATGTCAGCTGGTGGTAACAATCAGATCAATACTGCTTATTCTGGCTTCTAAAATGTTCCTGACATAGTGACTCCCCATGGAACGCCTCTGAAGAGACTTTGAAAGACTAGTTGCAGGTGTCTCACAAAGTCTGAGGCTGAACATGAGCACCAAAACTCTTTCTGTCAGTTGCAGCTTGCTTGGAGCTGTTGACAAGAGAAGAGGGAGCCAACAAGGTTTGAGTTTGCCAGTCCTAATGTTGACTGGATTCTGTTTGCTTTTAGGGTGCAAAAACTGATGTCCTTTAGCTGGGTTGTGCCAGCCTTTGGCCAAGAAGTGAGCACGGCAACAGTGTGCAGCTCAGCTGGGCCCTGAAGTGCTGGGGACAGAGCCTCACAAAGGGGCCAGTCGGGTGCAAAAGCCAGGGTGTGGTGATGAGGCCATCTGTCCCACAGCCAGTTGCCAGGAGAGGTAGCAGGATGTGCCTCCTTCCTGAAGGGAGGGTTGGCTGCTGCAGCATTCCTGGATGGAGATGTTGGGACTTCGGTGATTTCAAGCGCCTCTGTGAGTTGGAGAGGAGGGAAAGTGTTTAACCTTGTCTTCCATGTGTCTGAACTCAACCATCTGCAGTCAGCCAGCAAGGGGGAAGAGGCCAGAAGAGATTTCCTGTCTGGCTTGCAGATCAAGGTAGCTGTTGTGTGTTCTTCCCCTAACTCTTCTGCCTTTCCTCCTCTTGCTCACAGCTACTTTAGTCTGTGAAACATCATCTTTGTGTTTAACACAGCACAAATGCTGCTGGACTCCAGAACCTGATTTGTTGCCCTTTGAGTGGAGACTGGCCAAACTGAGCTGCAGCTGCTTTCTCCTGAGCCAGTGCTCCCTTGGGGAGCCTCCCCCTCCCTGGGGAACTCTGTTGAGTTCATAATGGCTTCTCTAAGACTGGAGCTAGCAGAGTATCCACCAGAGAGCCTGACAGCTCTCCAAGACCTAGCATTGAATATACAGCCCCTGCTCCAAAATGCACAGAGGTGGTTTTTGGTTTGTTTTTTTGTTGTTATTGTTGTTGTTTTGTGTGAGTGGGTTGGGGTTTTTTTGGTTTTTTTTTAATGATTAGCTGCTTTTTCTTGATCCCATAGTGTAGAAATGTACTCTCTAGAGATGTGGCCTATACGTGGTCATATATGAGGTTAAGCAACCTTTTGCTTTCATACTAAATTGACTGCATGACTTTGGTTCTCATTCTAAAGCAACCTTTATTGACTTGAGAAAATTCCTTTGCAGCCCTCTCCTGTTTGTCAACGTTTATATTATCAGCCCTAGATGCAAGTTTCTTAAGGACATTGAGAAGGATCTGTGCAGTGTCGAGAGTAATGATCTCTGTGCACCACAGCAGATTATCACTATAGAAGGTCCCTGCTTTTGTTCACCAAGGGTCATTTCATCTTTCTAGGCACAGTGTGTTCTTGGGAGCTTGTGTCTGCAGCAAGCTCTGCTCCACAGACTGTTGGCAGTGGCATTGATCTTTAACCTAAACATACCAACAGTATGTTGGCAGTATCAGAACATATTTGTTTCCTTACTACAGTGTGATTTGGATCGTTCTGACCTGTCCATGTGATGGTTCCTCCATATCTATGCCTGAAGGCTTTGCTAGAAGCTTTATCATATTTGACAGATGCTTCCCTTGTTTGTAGACTAGAAAACTACCCAGGAGCTGTACTTTGTAGCTTTTGTGGCTCCCTGACAAACTCCATGTTGCAGTCTAGAAGTGCCTGTGCCTGTGGAAGCAATATGCCTGTATTTAGTAACTGTAGCAAAGCTATGTTAAAAGGATATTCCTCTTCCTTTCTTCTCCCTGCCATATTCCCACAGCTGTCACAGACAGGCATTGTGGCTGCCATAGCTTGAGGCTGCTGCTGCGTTGTTCAGATCTGTGCAGGTCTGTAACAGCCTACAGGTTCTGTGCTGGCTTCCGTATAGGTCAGGGAAAGGTTGCGAGCTGGTACTGCTTGGCTGGACATCTGCCCAGCTCTTGGAAAACTCCACTTTTTGCAATACTTCAACACTTCCTTGACTGCGGGAGCAACACAAAGGGGGCTGTAGGGATGAGCTTAGTTTGGAGACTGGGGTTCCTGAAGTTCAGAAGACTCCTGTTTCATAGAGCTCTTCTGTTTTGCCCCCTGTAGGTGGTGAAAGTTGGAATAGTGGAACAGTCTTCTGCAACATCAGGTAACAATCATCTCAAGTGTGGTTTCTGTGTTGTACAGATGGTGGGAGCCGGACTTCACAGGCTAAATGGTTCTTGCTAATGTTTTGGGATTTCATAAGGTGAAACTGGATTTTATTAGCTCCCAGTTCTTCTACTTTGACTCCCAGTGGCTGTCTTCAGAGACGACCTCTTTCTTTTGAAAGAGGTCTTTTTTTTGTCCTTTTACAGGGAGCTTCAGGCCTGATGAAATTCCCACACCCTCCAAGGAAGCTGCAGTCATATGTGCAAACATCTATTTTTCTTATGTGTGTTCTCAGTGGGGTGCATTCATTGCTGTGGTTGAGGTTCCTGCTCCAAACGAGGAGGCAGTTCATCAGAAATTTATGCCAGTCTCCCTGTGCTAGGCTCAGCTGCCTGACAGAATCAGTCTCAAATGTGTACCTGAAACTGGGAACTCCAGGACAGGCAACCAGTTTACCAGCCTGACAACAGACTTAGACCCAGGGTTTTTAATGGAGGGGTGCAAAGCTGAGTTACATGATACTGCTTGCTTAGACACATGGACATGGGATAGTGCTATTCACAGAAACATTCCAGTTGGAAAAGACCCTCAGGATCACCAAGTCCAACTAATAGCTCTGCTCTACAAGGTTCACTATAAAGTTCACCCTAAACCATATCCCCAAGCACCACATCCGTATTACAGCAACATGAATTTGTTTTCTCCTCCGTCATATGCACTACTCAACAGGAGTATTTTTTTCTTGTTGTTGGGGTTGTTTCATGTGTTACTTCACTGTTAAACCCAAATTCCCATGGCCTGGGTTACACACAGATTTGTGTGTGGAGGCAACCCTTCTTTGGGTCACTCCTTGGTGACACTGTGCTCTCACAATACTAAAGGGCCAACATATGAAGGGGTTGATGCTTTGGTTGTGGAGGGTGAAAGAAGAGGGAATGGGGAGATCCCTGATCAGTGCAGAGGTACTGGATTCTCCAAGGGTCTCAGCATTGTGCTGCCCTACAATGGTTGTGAGCAGAGATTCCCCAGATAAATTCTGACTGTGCTAGAGGCTCCAAATAACCTGGGAGCAAACCCTAGGAAGGAATGTGCCAGGTAGAGAGCCCAGAGGAGCATGAATGTCTGTGCCTGCCTCTTACCTGCAGAGGGTCCTGTGGTTGAAGTGTGGAGGCAGTCAGGACTGATGGGCTTGGCTGATCTTTGCATTGAGTCTGAAGAAAAGCTGTGCAGGAGGAGTGTGGGCAAAGGGAGCTATCCCAGTATCTGTGTGCTGGGCTGTTAGACAAACCTAGACAAGTATTTTGTCTTCTTTTCTGCAAGGTGACTCTGATGATGCAGCTCCCTCAAGCTCCAGTGTCCTTTCTTCTACTCCACCTTCTGTGTCTCCTGCTTTGAAAGAAGCCTCCCCCACACCACCCTCCTCACCATCCGTCACAGGCAGCTTCTCGTCCTCAAGGTAAAGCATATTTTGTCTCTTTACAGCTCCATTGGCTGTCTTATCTGACACATATGTGAGAGGAAAACTCTTCTAAAAGAGAACCATAGCTCTACTTTCTTCTTCTTTAGCAAACACTCCAAATTCTCACCTTTCCCCTTCACCTCTTCTTCCCTCTGGAGCGCCTGTGTCCTCACCAACTGAAAAAGAGCTAGGGAGGGCAGAGGGGTATCTTGCACCCAGTAGGAAGACTCCGCTTTTCAAGGACGAATGCATTGGGACTTGGAGGGGCAGCCTTGTTTCTGATAGTCTGGGAGAAAACCTGGCTCTGAGACATTGTAGCAGCCTGCTGAGATTTTCCTGTTGAGTCTGGATTCTCTTGGAGTAGTATGTAGCCAATGCAAATACTGCTAATACTCATGAGTGCTAACCTAATCCCTCATTACTTAACATTTTTAAAGCCCAAATGGCTGCAAGGTCAGAGTGACCCTGTGAAAAGAGCAGAAAGCAGGCTTTTCCTCTGTGAGGGGTGAGCTGACAATTTAAAGTGGGTAGAGTAATTGTAGTTCCCATTCGTGCATGTGCCTGAGCACATACCAGAACAGCAGGCCGGTCCCAGCAGCAACTGGATGGCAGTGCAGAGAGCTGAAGGATATTCAGGCTCAAGAGAGTAGAGCTGACTTCCCATGTGTGAGCTCTGTGGGCTTTCCAAGTGGTGTGGGAACCTATAGCCACAAGAGTGTAGGCTATTAAAGCTGTGAGCCATGGATGTGGTATATGTGAAGCTGACACCCAGGCTCTAGGAATCAGTACATTTTTGTGTCATGCTGCGTAGTAAAACCATCCAGAAGTGAGGAAATTCAGGTTCCACATTGTTCCTTCTCCAGTGATCTGTATGTAACAGCCAAACAGTTGGAGGGTTACCCAGACCGAAAGATGAAGCTACATACTGAACTAGGAATGGAGCAGAAAATCCTGCCTGGACATAGTGAACGTTAGAATTTTAGTTGTTTGTTTTGGTTTGGGTTCTTTTTCCTTTAAAACTGAGGCGAGAAATACGATCCAAAGGAACCTTAAAATCCAAAGCTGCACTTCCAGATCACAGGATATTAGAGGTTGGAAAGGACCTCTGGAGATTGAGTCCAACTCCCCTGCCAGAGCAGGGCCATAGAATCTAGTGCAGGTTGACACAAATGCATCCAGATGGGTCTTAAAAGTCTCCAGAGAAGGAGACTCCAGAACCTCTCTGGGCAGCCTGTTCCAGTGCTCTGTGACCCTTGCAGTAAAGAAGTTCTTCCTCATATTGATGTGGAACTTCCTGTGCTGTAGTTTACATCCATTGCCCCTTGTCCTATCACAGGGTGCATCTGAGAAGAGTTTGCCCCTCCCTCTTCATACCCAGACCTCAAGTATTAAATCATCATCACCTTTAAAAGATCTCGCTTCTGAAATAGCCTTGAGAGCCCAGAACCTGTCTGTGGTGCTCAAAGATGAGTTCTGCTTTGCAGTCTGGCTTTCAGCTAAGTAAATGACAAAGAACAGGAAATGATTTGCAGAGAAGACCTTAACGATGGGATGTCTCTGTTTTACCTTGAGAGTTTCTTATTAGGCAGGGGGTGTATATTTCACTCATTCAAGATCACAGATTCATCTTCCTTAACATTTCTCAAACGGGGCACAGTCTGGTCGACAAATTAAGTTGATTTTTTTGTCTGGTACTTGGATATTACTCAAGACTCTGTCATTGTCCAGGGGATCAGCCATAGGCATGCTGAATGAGGAGCTCCTGCTTCACTCAGGGTTAGCTAGGGAGGGCCAGGCAAGAGGTGGAATTTCCTAGGCTGCTCATTTTCCCTTTTCTGACTCAAGAAGGGCTGGCAGCATGATTTGGTGACACACATCTGTTGCCACATGATGTGCAGGAGTTTTCAACAGCAGATCACCTCCTGAAATCTGCTGCTGTTTAGCAAACATCACAGGACTGGCAGAGCATTTCCCAGCACAGGAATTCCTCAGCCTGCAGCAGGGCTGCAGGGCAGACTGTCCTGTGCCACCTCCCTTACAGGGACCTGGGGAGGATTGAGGTCCTGTGTGAACTGGTGAAGCTTCTGGGCAGGATGGGAAGCAGATGATGACAGAAGAGCTTATGAACACATGAGATGGAAGCAAGTCAGGGAGACTGGGAACCGAGTTTGAGGACCTACCAGTTCTCTGCTCCCTCCAGTTCAGAGCTCATTTTGTTGATATTGTGCCTGGCCAGAATCATTCACTCATCAGTGCTCAGGAGACAGCAGCAAGGTCTTACAGCTTCTCTTCCCTGCTCAAAAATTGGAAGAAGTGATCTGGGTCACCTCAGGACTGCCTTTGCTGACTGGGTTAATAAATTCAGCATTGCATTAGGAAACTGCTTGTCCATTCCCTTTTTTCACCCCTGTGGCTGTGCAGCAGGTCAGCTTGTCTCAGCTCAGCGCTGTTCTGCGCTACCAAGCCAATGCCACCATGTAATATGATCCAGGCTGCATCACTCAGTGATGACTTCTTGTGCTTTTGTGATTATCAAGTCTCACTGCAAATGCTGCTGCCTGATTTCCCACCAGAGCCCTTTGGTAATGAACAGCAGCCAGTCGAAAAACAGCGCAGATGGGGGCTCTCCAGTGAATGCTATGCAGAAATTATCTTCTTGTCTTGTTTTCCAGCCAGAACCTTGGTGCTGAGTTGATGGGCCTACAGGTGGATTACTGGATTGCAGCTCCACCCATGGACAGAAAGAGAGACCCAGAGAAGAAGGACCCCTCCACTACCAAAAACACACTGAAATGCACTTTCCGGTCCCTCCAGGTCAGCAGGTTACCTGCCAGCGGTGAGATTGCCACCACTCCAACCATGTCCATGACAGTCGTGACGAAAGAGAAGAACAAGAAAGGTGAAGTGATCACAGCTACTGTGGCCAAAGGGCAGAACATGCAATGCTGCTCTCCCTCTTCATAGAGTCATAGAATGGTCTGGGCCAGAAGGGACCTCTAGAGGTCATCCAGTCTGATCCCCCTGCAGTCAGCAGGGACATCCCCACTAGATCAGGTCACCCAGGGCCCTGTCAAGCCTCACCTTGAATGTCTCCAGGGAAGGGGGCCTCAACCACCTCCCTGGGAAAGCTGCTCCAGTGCTCCACCACCCTCATAGTAAAGAACTTGTTCCTAACATCCAATCTAAATCCGCTCTTCTCAAACTTGAACCCATTGCCCCTCATCCTATCCCTGCAGGCCTTTGTAAACAGCTTCTCTCCATCTTTCCTGTAGGGCCCCTTCAGGTACTGGAAGGCTCCTATTAGATTCTCCTGAAGCCTCCTCCTCTCCAGACTGAACAACCCTATCTCCCTCAGCCTGTCCTCATAGCAAAGGTGCTCCAACCCTCTGATCATTTTCATGGTCCTCCTCTGTACCTGTTTGATCAGGTCCATGTTCTTCCTATAATGAGGGCTCCAGAACTGGATGCAGTACTCCAGGTGAGGTCTCACCAGAGCGAAGTGGCAGAATCACCTCTCTGGATCTGCTAGCCACAGTTCTTCTGATGCAGCCCAGGATGTGATTTGCCTTCTGGGCTGCAAGCATACACTGTCTGCTCATGTCCAGCTTCTTGTCCACCGGCAGCCCCAAGTCCCTTTCCATGGGGCTGCTCTCTAACACTTCATTCCCCAGCCTGTACAGATAGTGAGGACTGCTCTGTCCCAGGTGCAGGACCCTGCGCTTGCTCTTGTTGAATTTCATGGGGTTCACCTGGACCCATCTCTCCAGCCTGTCCCGGTCCCTCTGGATGACCTCCTGTCCTTCTGGCTTATCAACAACACCACTGAGTTTAGTGTTACCTGCAAGCTTGCTGATGGTGCCCTCAGTCCCACTGTGTATGTCATTGATAAAAATATTAAATAGCACAGGTCCCAGTATGGACCCTTGGGGGACACCACTTGTCACTGCTCTCCATCTGGACTTTGAGCCATAGAGTACTACCCTCTGGCTGCAATCATCCAGCCAATTTCTTCTGCACTGAACAGTCCACCTATCAAATCCACATCTCTCCAGTTTGGTGAGCAAAATGTTGTAGGGGGCCTTGTCAAAGGCCTTACAGAAGTCCAAATAGATCACATCCATAGGGTGTCCCTTATCTAATGACTTAACCACTTTATCATAGAAAGCCACTAGGTTAATCAGGCAGGAGCTGCACCTAGTAAAACCATGCTGGCTGTCATGAATCACCTCCCTGTCCTCCCTGTGCCTCAGCATGTCATCCAGAAAGATCTGTTCCATGATCTTCCCAGGGACAGGGGTGAGGCTGACAGGTCGATAGTTCCCAGGGTCCTCCTTTCTACTCTTTTTAAAGATGCTCTAGGCCTGCCTGACTTGTCAGTCCTGCATTACAGCTCTCCAGTTGTGTTTTATCCCCCAAATCCTCCTCTGTAGATGAGAAGTGACTCAATGAGATGCTTCCTCTTTCTGCTGTAAAAAAGGAACATGTTCACCCTTACAGCTGAACAGCTGAGATGGTATAGCCCAAAAGAACAAAGGTGGAGACAGAACAGGGACATTTGTGGGTGGCTGTCCAGAAAACTGAGATATATGTTGCTCTGTACAGTTTCTCTGTGTCCCTTGTGAGCCTGCTGGTGTTGGATTAGGTAAGAGGCAGCTTGTACCCCAACCACTGTAGTCAGGGCAAACCCTTCAGCCTGTACAGCTCCATGCTATGGTCTTTCCTCTGCCGCATGACACAGATGCAGACAGAGGCAGGACCTGTGTGCATCCCTTCAAACCGCAGCCTATGGCAGCAACCCAGAAGAGATGTTTTGCTGGATTTGACATGGTGTTGTCATGTTAAATGCCACTGTCACAGCCAGCCAAGCACACCAGCAAGGCCTACCAGGCCATGGCTAGGTGTGTTTGTATGTACAAGTAGTGTTGTGACTGAGGGCAGGGATGCAGCAATAGAACCGCTTCTTATGTTCTTGTACAGGGACAAAAGGAGGTAGAGAAATGCTCCCAGTGCAGAACCTGATGTTAACCTTTTTAATTTTTTACTCTTAAGGTTAGGACTGTGGGTTCATTTTCTCAAAAGAAACAGTTCCTGGCCTTGGTGATGTGGAACATTAGAAATTGAGCACAGCTCTCCAACCAGGTACTTTCTGGGAAGGAGCACGGCAGTTAAGCATTTATATTTGATTGCCACGAGCTGTCCGTCACAGTGTCTTCCTGTCTGTGGATGTGTTGGAAGCAGGAGTTTGGGGGACTTTGAAAGGAGATTTACAGAAGCTCCTGGACCAGTGTCTGCTGGATATGGACGCACCACTGGGCTAACATAGCTGTGGCACTGCTGGTACCGCCCCTGACCACACCCCTTTTAAATGACATGCCTATGGGCAAGGCAATCCTGAGACACTTCAGATGTTTGTCACTGTGGCTGGCCTAGCCTAGAGTGGTGTTCAACATCACCAGCTTTTGTGAAGCAAATTTCATAGAGTGACAGAATGCTTTGGATTGGTAGAGACCTTTTAAGGTCATCTACTTCAACTCTCTTGAAGTGAGCAGGGATACTCAGATCAACTATAGTGATTAGGTTGCTCAGTGTGCTGGTTTGAGGCTAATTGGAATATGTTAATGGAGAAAATTATAGGCTGTGAAAGGAAAACAATCATGATGTCTACTTCACTCATAGGCTTGCTGAGATGTATAAGAAAAGAACTCAAAACATAGATAACAGTGTCTCTGAGGCACAGCATCTCGGGCTGTCTAGCAGCTTCTAGCCTTCTCCTCTCTGCCGAGTAACCTCACTAACCACTTTCCTTCCAACTCCCCTGGCCAATCCTCCAAACTCACCTTACACATAAGACAAACCTTGGGGTAAGGTATAGGGGTGGGGAAAAGGTGGGAGGGTGGTTGGGAGCCCCTCCTGGGGTCTCTGATTTCTGGGAGGGGTGTTGTGTTTCTATATTACCTTTACCTTCTATATTTCTTGTAAATATTCCTGTATATAGTGTGTATATCTGCTTGTATATTGTGCTAAGCTGTAAATAGAGCTTCATTCCTTAACTTCCAGCAGGCTGAGTTCTAGTCTGGGTCATTTTACAAAGTGTAGGAGGGTGGGGAACTCCCAAACCATCACACTCAGAGCCCCATCCAACCTGACCTGAAGTATTCCCAGGGATGAGGGAATAGGTTGCCTCTCTGGGCAACCTAGGCCAGTGTTTCATCACTCCCAGGATAAAAAATTTCTTCCTTGTGTCTAGGGCAAAACTTCCTTTTTTAGTTTAAAACCATCATCCCTTGTCCAGTCACAACAGGCCCTACTAAAATAGAATCATAGACTCATAGAATGGTAAGGTTGGAAGGGACCTCAAAGATCATCTAGTTCCCAACCCCCTGCCATAGGCAGGGACACCTCCTACTAGAACAGGTCGCTCAAGGCCTTATCCAACCTGGCCTTGAACACCTCCAGGAAGGGAACAGCTACAACCTCCCTGGGCAACCTGTTCCAGTGCCTCACCACCCTCACTGCAAAGAGCTTCTTCCTAACATCTAGTTTAAATCTCCCCTCTGCCAGTTTAAACCCATTACCCCTCATCCTGTCATTACAAGATCTTGTAAATAATCTCTCCACAGCTTTCCTGTAGGGCCCCCTCAGATACTGGAAGGCTACTATAAGGTCTGCTCGAACCCTTCTCTTCTCCAGGCTGGAGAACCCCAGCTCTCATAGCCTGTCCTCATTGATTGTCCCCATCTTTCTTAGAGGCCTCTTTTAAGTACTAGGAGGTTGCAGTAAGGTTTCGCTGGAGCCTTCTCTTCTCCAAGCTGAAGAGCCTCAACTCTCTCAGCCTTTCTCCATAGCAGAGGTGCTGCAGCTCTCTGATCATTTTGTGGCATCCTCTGGACCTGCTCCAACAGTTCTCTCTTGTGCTAAGTGTACATCTTTCATCATGCATTCGGACAGTTTTTGGGGAACTGGACCCTTTCTACTTCTCCTAATGCCTTCGCTCCTCACCAGCTTCCTCAACTTTTTGGCCCCACTCCTGGTCTCCAGGTGCCTCCACAGCCAGGGGAGGCTGGAGCTCAGTGCTGCCGGCAACCGGGTGCACTGTGTGGGACTGCCCCTAGGTGGGGCGGCCGCCCGGCAGATCCCCGGCACGGGACTGCTGCCTTCCGTAGAATACCAGGTGAGCAGGAGGAGTTACCGCAAAGGCGCCCTTTGGAGCCCAGGAAACGAGCTTGCAGTGCTTCACGTAGAGACATTTAGGTTTCAGATGTCCCTCTGTGTGGTGATGGTGCTGAGGCTGGCATAGCCAAGCGCCTGCTGAACTTGAGGAGTTAAAATGCAAGCTAAGGCTTTTCAGATGTGAATGTTTAAATGTAAGTCCCCAAACAAGTCTTGGTGCAGCTCTTTTGAATGGCAGCTTTTTGGAATTGACTGTGTCCTTCTTTGTTTTTCCTTCCAGTGATGTTTTTGCCTAAGAAAACAAAAGACAAGGATGTTGAGTCCAAGAGCCAGTGCATTGAAGGAATCAGCAGGCTGATTTGCACAGCCAAGCATCAGCAGAACATGCTGCGTGGTGAGTGCGATGCTTGCAGTCCCTCGGGCTCCGGGGCAAGGCTCAGCTCTTGGCATTGTCCTCCTGTCCTGCCCCATGTCCTGAAGACAGAGGGTGTTTCTGGGGAACCGACTTGGATGTGCCCAGCTTGGGGGAATGCTTTAATATGTCTGGCGTCTAGGAACGTCCTCCTTTACCTAGGAACTCCTCCAAATCTGTGCCTTGGATGAGAACAAGGGCTGGGCCAGGCTCCATTCCCCTCTCTCGCAGTCACCCTTCTCTGTTTCTCTTGCACACCTGGTGCAAGTGATGGTGGAGAGCAATGGGTGTGGCTGCTGCTCTAGGCAGGACTCTGGCACAGAGGCAGGCCATGGCAGGAGCTGTGTGTGCATCTTACAGATAGACCTAAAGTAGCTGTCAGTGGAACTGTCCATCCAACATCCAAAGTATTTCCATGGCCTGTTCACTTTGACAGTCCTCACCACTGTTAACAGCAGAGGGATCTGCCTAGATCACATTCTTAATCCTAGCCCTGTCCCTGTGAGACTGGTGAGTGTGAGGGGTGGTCACAAAATGTATGTCACCTCTTAAGGAGCCACAGCTCTGCCAATTGAATGCCAGTGAGGAGAGACTGGTGTCCATCTCTGCAAGAGTGCATTTGCCTGGGGAAGACAGTGACATGTGTTTAGGAAATCTGAGAAATCCTATCAGGTGATGCTGAAATCAACAGTCTGGAGGAGCTCCAATGTCAGTGAGCAATGCAGGAAAGGTCCTAGCTAAACTGTTTCAGCTTGGCCCCTTCCATTCAGTATTTTCTAACTCTCTTTGTTAATCTCCCCTGCAGTCCTGATCGATGGGGTGGAGTGGAACGACGTAAAGTTCTTTCAGCTGGCAGCACAGTGGTCCTCCCATGTCAAGCACTTTCCCATCTGCATATTTGGACACTCCAAATCTAACTTCTAACCATGCTCAGCGAAAGGACCTTCTGTCCATCCTGAGGACTGCACACAAGGAGCCAGGAACTGCGTGCCAACTCTTGACTCGCGTCGCTCTGCCCTCTCCTGCAGAATTAATTACAGATGTGCTTGGATTACTTTTGAATTACTTTTTTCTATTAACTCCTAAGTTTACTACAAGGGAAGGAAACCCCTTAAAACAAAGGCAAAAAAAAAAAAAAACAACAAACCAGTCTTAAACATAGATGTGCTGACAACACAAAGTTGTGGGGGAGTTGGCAGGAGCAGGCAACCTGCCCAAGAACACCTACCACTTACGAGCAGATAGCTGAGTAACTGCACTGCTTATTAACCTGAGACCTCATTGGTGTGAGTGGGCTGGGGAGCCGTGGATCAACTTGAGTGGATTTTGTGGAAGATTGTGTGCATTACAATGCACTTGGCCCCCTTCTTCTGTATCTCTAGGGAAAAAAGATGGCCAGTCTTCCTTCCTGCTGCCAAAGGATGAGAGCTCAGTGAGTCTGGAGGCAGGTCAGCTGCTGGGTTTGAAAAACAAACCATTTGCATATCTAGGGAGGTGTGGAGAAGAGATCCCCTTTGGAGCATGGAGTCTGCCACAGGGATGGGCAGATGTTTTTGCTGAAGCAATCTCTGAGGAAGGTTGGGTAGGAAGAGGAGTTAGGGAAACACTAGGTGTAAAGAAACTCCACTGTCCTAGGTCTGTGACAAAGACCAAATTGAGCCACTCACAATCTTCCCACAGTTGGCTGTGCTGCTGGGGGGACATCTTGTCAGTGGGGTCACTGCTATTGACATACTCACACCAATTAGTTACCTGTCAATAAAACCTAGTCCAGCCTCTAAAGGGAAAGGATTTTTTTTAACAGCTGCAGATTTTTTTTAATGCTTTCTAAAAAAAATATAAAATAAAAACAAAAAAATAAGACAGGATGAAAAGGAAAAAAAAGTAGAAATTAAGTTGCCAAAAAAACAAACCCAGGAGGAGGAGCTGTTGTCTGTGAAGTGATCCATTACTGTAGTGGCTGGCCTGGGACCCAGCCCAGCGCTCTGCATGTCCAGCTGCCTTCCCATCCGTCTGTCAAACTGCACACGTGAAGTAGCGTGAGCTGCTCTCTCTGCTGCCTTTGTGCTGCCCCGACTGCACTCTGCTCTCCAGAGCCTGCTGCCATGTCCCTGCTGCGCCACCCCAGGCTGGGTGCAGGCTACCTGGTTTCAGGGCCGCTACAGGAGCAGGTTTTCACTGTCCTCTTAAACCACCCTGGGACCTTTCCTCAGTGGGACAGAGACTATAACAAAAATAACAAAGTTCTGGGGGATGGCAGCCTACCCTGGCTGCTCTGTAGATGGGCATTGTCCTTTAACTTCTGCTTTCTGAGTATTCTTCCCTGTGAGCATTTCTCCATGTATGGCATCTCTTCACCAGCAGGCCATGCTTTTTCCTTGGCACAGCACTGGAGGTGCTTTGCTCTAGGGATTTCAGTTCCAGTGTGCAGTTAGTGGAAGCCGTGGCATAGGACATGAAAGAACAGCATGAAACCAGCCAGGTTCTCAGTTCACTTCAGGTAGCAAAATGTCGTGTGAGATGGAGGAGCAAGATATTTGAGTGTCTCATACTGCTGGCTTGGCTGTAGCTGTACTTGTATTCACTTTTGTACACCAGATATATTTGGGGTGCCAGGACAAGAGAATGGTCTTAGGAGTCACTATGACAGGTCACAGGTCTGTGCATCTCTGAGTACTGCAACTGTGGCCTTTTGCCCTCCAGGCTTTCCAGGTCATGCCTGGGAGGGCCTGGGAGCAAGTAGAAGATGGGGTTTGGGAAGCTGATTGTGCTTGCTGTGGAAGAACTGACTGGCATCTCTGGCATTTCAGGGTAAAGTCCTGAAGTTTTTGATGGGGTCATTTTGGGTCCCAGCCTTGTGGGCAGGCCAGGCTCTGTGAGCATTTGCAGAAGGCACTTTCTGAGGGCAGGATGCTTTTGAGCTTACTTTTGTTAGTCTGATCCCTTACTCTTGGGTTTCTAGAGGCTTGGGGGAACCCACATTTCCCTGCTTGGCAGAGGCTGCCCATATTATTTTGGACAGGGCAGTGGTGGTGTGCTCTGTTAGACCTCCTCCTGCTGATGGAGAGAAAGGGATTATGCGAGAGCGTGGTTCTTGATGAATCTAGTGCCTGTTGCAGCTTACAGCACAGGCTGCTGCACCACCTCTGATTCCATTAAACCCTTTCCCAGCACAAGCACAACCTACTCAGCCAGGCGCTGGGTGTTCCCTCCAAACTGCACAGGAGAGGAGGTGGTCCCACACCCGGCGGTACACTGCTGGGCAGGACATAATGGTCCAGTTGCAGTGCTCCGTTCCTTGTCATGGTCCCACAGGCAGATCTGCCTGCTGGCTCGGCTGCAGCAGAAGCTGGGCTGTGGCTCGGGTACTGCCGCGTCTGTCAGTTCCTATGTTTTCGGCTGATCCGAGCTGGTGCTCTGGCCCTGTCTAGTGTTGCCTTGCAGTGGCAGCATGGGAGATGGTGTATAAGCACATCACTTCTTTTTCTTTATTGAGGCTGTTGCATTAAAAAAAAAAAAAAAAAAAAAAGAGAAAGAAGAAGAAAAAGCTTTTTAAAATAAATTATTCAGCATGTGATTTGTTCCTCGAGTCTCACACTGGTGTGGCAAGAGTGATTAGGCTGAATTCTGGCGTCGGGAGCCACACGTAGCCTGGGCAGCTCGGGGTGCTGGAGTGTGTTAAGTGCTGCAGAGGTGGGGTTGGACTGACCGACTGCAATAACTTTGTTTACCAAGGGGGGTGAGGGGGGAACCGTCACTGTGCTCCTCTTTGTATTTCAACTTACTGTAAAGAAAACAAATGGTAGCTAGGACAGGACTTGCAGGGTCCTGCCTACCAAGTGTGTGTTGGCCTGCTCTGCTCTGTGTGTGTGTCTGTGTGTGTCTGTGAGAGAAATGCTTATGCTCATTGCATTTCGTGTAGGTTTGTGTTTTGTTCTGACTTTTTTCATGCACATTTGCCAGGAAACTCTCCGTACACCTGAGGGCTTGCATCTCCACAGGGTTTTTCTCCTGTGGAAAGCTCTAAAATGCCTCTTCCAACTAAAGAAACATCCCAGATTACTCTGAAATGCCTCTTCCATGTAAAGAAACGTCTCAGATACTCAGCTTTGATCTCCTGGAGTGCAGCAGTGACAGGCTGAGTCTGCCTGTGGGCAGCTGTGTGCACAGGGGTGTCTGTGGTGTTTCTCAGGCATGGAAGCAAGGATTGGCATGCAAGTTTGGTTGTGCTGCTCCAGTCAGGGTGTTGTGCCTCTGTTGTTTTTCTTCCATCATGTGGAGCCACTTTGTGCAGATATTTCTGTCCCCGACTGGCAGAGAAATGGGTTCCTGTCTCTAAGGAAAATGAGTGTCGAAGCATGCATGGGGTTCAGACCGATCTGGGAAGGGGCTTTGCACCTGGTGACATGAGTGACTGACTGATCTCAGGTCTTGCACCTTCCCAACTTCCCCAACAGTTTTCTGGAGGACCCTGCCATAAGCAGGCCCCACCAGCCAAAGGATCCCTGCTGTGGAGCCAGGGAGAGTTCCCAGGGCAGTGATGGGCCCATGCCTGCAGAGCTGCACCAGCCCAGGGGGTTAGGTGAGTGCATGCAAGTCAGTGAGGCAAGGAAGGTGCAACTTAAGTGAAGCAACACCATGGCTTTATCTCCCCTGCCTGTGTTAGACAGGGCTTGCTTTGGAGCTGCATGAAAGCAGGGGCTGGAGCAAGAAGCATCTGAGCTGATCTCCGGCAGAAAGGTGCTTTGAAGGCAGTGTCTCCTGGTCTCCCTGTCCTTTATGTCCCAGACCTCTCACTGCTCCCCGCAGAGCTTCTATCTCTTGCTTCTCTGGCTGTGGCTTCTCAAAGCACCCAGTTTCTTTTCCAGCTGCTCTTTTCCCCACCTCAATCACAGGTGAGACCTCGGGAACAGGCTGCGCGGCGCTGACCTAATTTAACCGTGCTGGCGAACAGATGAAAGATGGAAGGGTTCTGTGGTGTCACGTTGCACCTCGAGAGCTTCCTGGTCCTCCGGGTTGAGTTTCCTGGAGACAAAAGCTGGCCCTCGGCCCTTCCTGCATTCAGTTAGGGTTGGCTTTCCTGCAGTGCTGATGACTTCATGAACATCTTGCTGGTTTAGCTCAGCACTGTGGTTTCCATCCAGGTCAGTTGTTACCAGTTACATCTCGGCAGTAACTGCAGAGTTGTTGATTACAGCTGAGTTTGGGGATGGCCACTGTCTCTCTGGCTGTGCTCTGCTGTTTAACTGGCATATGCATGTGGCTTCATCCTGCTGAGAGCACAGGGGTAGGAGGCTGGAGGAGATGTACCTGTTTGCTTTCCATCATGCAGTGCAGCCGAGACCCACACTGCCCCGTACTTAACTTGGACTTGATGATCTCGAAGGTCTTTTCCAACCTGGTTAATTTTGTGATTCTGTTACCTGCCATTGCAGCAAAGGCCCTGTTGTGAGTCTTATCAGCTGCATGTGCTGGGGGGGAGCACAGGAGAGTTGGGGTGAATGACATTGTACCCGGCACTTCCAAGTTTAGGAAGAAAATCCTGGTAAGAGGTAGCAGAGGTGGTGACCTCCTGCTGCTTAGTGTGCCGAGGAATTGGGAAGGCCAGGATTAGGGCAGTCCCACTGTGCAGCGATAAATGTCTGGGTGCTCTGCAGCTTTCTTGAAGCTGGGGTGGATGCAGCGCATCAGTCCTCTTTGTGCAGGGGTTTCAATCCTGGCAGGTAGCTGTGTGGCAGCATTTCTTGTGTCACACTCCCTCTGGGCTTGCCTGGTGGGATAAGGCCAGAAATGAGCAGCAGCATCTCCCTGAGGTTTCCTGGAGCCTCAGTGGCGTTCTCCTGGGAGATAATCCTTGCAGGGCTGGCTCCTGCAGTGTCATTTAGCTGCTTTGAGATGGACTTGGGGAGAAGGGGACATGCCGGCCTGGAAAGCAGCAGGTCACTGATTTCCTTGAGAGAGCACTGGTCTGGGGCCACATCCAGTCAGATGCTGCTTTGCTCCCTGGCCAGCGTGTTGCCTGCCATGGCTGTGGGAAAGCACACTGTAAGCACAGCTAGCAGGGCTGCGTGCCACCAGCCTTGCCTGGACCTGGCATATGAGGGGACATTACTACTTTGTAGATTCCTGAGTTGTCCATCTGTTTCATTGTTGTATTGTTTGGGTTCTAGGGTTTTTTTTTTATGAAGACAGATTAAATGTAAATAGCCTTTTTTTGGAACAAACTGCAATGTGCTCGACCTTGTCAACTATTTTATGGTACTAATGCAAACACTAATAAAACTGGACATGAAAGCACACACCCATCCCTTGGCTCATCTCTCACCTGGGGCTGCTGGGGCATGACTGGGGCAGTTGTCTCTGGTAGGAGACAGCAGCATCACTTTCTGTCATGGGGATCTCTTGTGTTATTTGTCTAGCTGTCCAGCAGCTCTTCCAGGGCAAAGCTGGTGGAACAGCATGTCCCTCTCACCAAGCCCTCCTGTGGTTTTTGCAAACCTTCTTCCCTCTCCCCTACCCCTGATGCTTTCTCTCCTAAAGGGAGATAATTTGCCTCCTGTGGAGCTCCTGGACCTGACAGCCCTCTCTAGCACCTCTCACCCCCTCACAGAAAGTAGGGACCAGGCTGGTGCCCATTTTTGGTCCAGAGTAGATACAGTGGTGTTACACTACTTGAGTGGAGGATGCCTGAATCTGCTTCTGAGAGAGCAGAGGCAGAGAGACCAGGATGTGTGGGATGACAAGCACCGGGGTTGGTGCTGGTGAATGGGAACTTGGAGGAAGGGAAGCAAAGAGAGAAGATAAGCAACTGCATTGAGGCAGGAAGGTGAAGGAATTTTGGGAAATCGGGTCATGGTCATGGTCCCCAGGATACAGTAGGCTGGAGATGGGAGGGGGAATGCCAAGCTAGCACAGCTTACATCCCTGTGCTCCACCTAGCTGAGGATGGGGGCAGAAGGAGTGGCTGCTAACCAGTTGAGAGTGAAAAAAGCTCCTTGCAGCAGGCCAAGCTGCTCTCAAAGCACCCTAGTCTCAATGGATGTCCCAACTTCCCCACGTGGCCTGCCTAGGCTTGCAGGCATGCTCACAGCCTGAGCCCTTAGCTGGAGAAGGGAATGGAGGTCTCACCGAGGTGGCACTGAGTGGGGTTTCCATGACTCCAGACAGGAGGAAGGTGTGTAGCTCACAAGAGGGCAAATTTGGGACTCTTCAGTGCACAGGACCAAAATCCATGGAGAGGGTGTGCCAGCTGGTGAAATGGGGAGCACTGTGGAGTGACTGAGGCAGAGTACCGGGTGAAGGCTGTGGTTTGGATATGTTAGGTTTTGCACAGGTCCAGCTATAAACATGAGCCCAGTTGCATGGAAGAGGCTCAGCCTCAGCTTTGCATTTTAGAACCCATGGGGAAGTTTGTCTTGGCACGAGAAGGGTGCAAGCAGAGGGCACCAGAGTGGTAGGAAGGCTTGACTGCTGGCAGGGGATGCAGAGGACCAGCCTTGTACCACCGAGGAGCATGTGTGAGCATTCCACATCAAGCCAAAAGCCCTGGTAGGGCCACAGGCATACTGCCCTGTCTTCTGGAAGAGATTTAGAGCTGGGTGGAACAAGGATGCTTCAGGGCCAGGGTGCCTCCCTCACCCACATGTGCTGGCTTAAACCAGTTTCTGCCAGGCAACCTCTGAACGGGCTCTCGAAGCACCAGCATCTTTCTTTTGCTGGCCTTGGACTTCCTCAGTGGAGGTGCACCTTTGCTTCCCTGTGAGAGGCTTCAAATGCAAGTCATGCCCTGCCAGGAGGCACCAAAAACTTTCTGGAAGGATGACCAGGTTTGCACAATCTGTTTGTGAGGACAGCTGGGCTGTGTGTGTGTCTGTGTGTGTGCCTGTGCATGTGTGGACAGGAAGGTGGGATGTGTGTATGAGGACAGGTGGACTCTGTGTGTGTGCATACGTGAAGACAGGCAGGCTCTGTGTGTATGTGAGGACAGGCACGCTGTGCGTCTGCAAGTGTCAGGACAGGCAGGCTGTGTGTATGTGTGTGGACAGGCGGGCTCTGTGTGTGTGTAGTGTGAGGACAGGCCGTGTGTGTGTCTGTGTGTGTGCCTGTGCATGTGTGGACAGGCAGGTGGGATGTGTGTATGAGGACAGGTGGACTCTGTGTGTGTGCATACGTGAAGACAGGCAGGCTCTGTGTGTGTGTAGTGTGAGGACAGGCGGGTGCGCTCTCTCTCTCCGTGTCTGTGACGACAGGCAGGCTCGCTCAGTGTGTGTGTGAGTGTGTGAGGCCGGGCCGTGGTCTGCCCGTGTGTAGAGAGGCGCTGCCCGCCCTCAGGCCCGCGCTGCTCCCCTCCCGCCGGGCGCAGGCCGCGGAGCGCCGACCTCACACGCTGCGGGCTGGGCGTCGGGGCCGGCTTCTCCTCCTCCCTCCTGCCGCTGCCGGGCCCCTCTCCTCAGCCCG
>VWYK01019582.1:0-18971 GCA_013399775.1 Semnornis frantzii | reverse complement strand
CGGAGGCCGGGGTGGGTGAAGCGAGTGGGGCGGGAGCGAGGCAGGGGCCTGGTGAGACGAGATGAGAGGAAGCCTGGTGTGGGGTTAAGTGGGGTGAGGGGCTGCTGTGGGGACCTTCTCCGCGGACCGCGGCGTGTGCAGCGGGCGAGACGCTGTGGTTTGCCGGGAGCGATGCGAGTCGGGGTTGTGGGGCACAGCTGGAAGGGTTTAGGTGGTGGCCAAGGGATGGAGAACAGCTCTGTTGGAGTTCGAGGGTGCAGGGAGATGGGAGTAGAGGGCAGATCTGGAATTGGGGAATGGGCAAGGCGAGATGCTTTAGCAGGACCGAGGCAGTGTACGAGAGAGAGCAGAGAGGCCACGGGGAACGGAGTCGGGACGGGATGGGACTTGGGGTGGAGTGATTGCGAGGTTGTAGAGGTGTGGACCGAGTAGGAGTTGCTGAGATGAGGAGCACAAAGATGGGCAAAGACTGCTGGTAGGCTAGGGGGACTGGCGTGAGGCACGTCCTGCAGATCTTGGCTTCCTCTTCCACTCTTGCTGTTTCGTTGTATGCTTTCCCATTAGTCTTTTATTCAGGGGTCTACTTCTGTCTGATTGCCCTTTGTTTTGACTCACGTGAAGAAAAAGGAGAGGCAATAAGGTTCGGGAGTGCATTTTATAGAATGTAAACTGAAGGTGGTTTGGCATGAATTTGTGCTCGGCCATTTTACTTCATAAAAGCTGTTCTGTGAAGGTTCATTTTCTCCAAGACTTAGAGAATGTGTGGGAAGATGATTTTGTGGGGTTCCCTCCTTTTCTAAACGGCCTGGGTTTTGTGGAGTTTCGTGAAACTGGAGTAAAGTAAATAAGCGAAAAAATACAGACAAGGTGGCGAAGCCACCCTGTCTGGCTGCTCTCCATCCACAACTACTTTATGTTCCTTCTGCTTTTCTGGCCTACCCTTTGTGCTCTGAAAAACATTACTTCTTTTGTCACACTGGTACTTCTTTTTCTGTTTGTTTTCAGTTTCTTGGAGGGATGGTGAGGTATGTCTGTTGACTGTTCTGACTTTGTTTCTTGGGTTGCTAGAAGCTGATAGTTTTTGTGTTAGCATTACTTTGTTTTGGAGATGGTGGAAGTAGAAAGATGAAAGGCAAGATGAGTTTTGGAAATTTACAGCTTGATTCCTAGTACCACTTATAAAGGGAGTCATTTTCTGGAAATTATTCTTTGTTTTTTGATGTTACAGATACCGGTTGTTGTGTGGAATGTTGTCTCTGGTGTTTCCTGTAGCAAAATCTGTACTGTGGTCCCCATGAGTGGTGGGAAGGGACCTATGGAGACCACCTCCATCCACCCTCTTGTTAGAAGCTCTCCTATTTGAGGAGGGTGCTTGGAATTGTGTCCAGCTGGGTTCTGAGTACCTCTAAGGATGGTGACACCACCCTTATTTTGGATCCTGTCCAGTATTTGACCATGTTTATGGCAAATATTTGTACCTGTGTGCTTGTTTGGATTTTCTTGTGTTCCAGATGGTGTCTGTTGTCTACTCCTCTGTGTCTGAGAAGAACCTGGCCCATTCAGCACACTGCCTCCCACTCAATAGTTGTAGAGAGCAGAAACATCTCTCTTGAGCCTTTCCTTCCTGGACTGACCTAACCTGCCTCTTTCTGTCTTGCCCCATGCTCTTGCATGACCACCTCAGTGATCTCTGATGGGCTTTATTCTGTATGACTGGTACTAGAGAGCCCAAGTCAGTTTAAATGGTCTTAAGGGTGTTTAGTGGAAGGGCAGGATCCATCCCATTAACCTGCCAATATGGCAGTGCTGCCTGCAAGGGTGTGCTGCGGGCTCCTGGGCAACTCATTTTACTCCAGTGCCTTCCTGCAGAGATGCTGTGCTGGCAGCCTGTGCCACTACAGGCAGTTACCCTGCCCTAGGTGTGGGCCTTTGCTCTAGCCATGACTGAACTTCACGAGGTTCTTGTCAACCCATTTTCCAGCTTCTTGAAGTCTCTCTGAATAGCAGCCCTGCCCTACCAGTATGTGATCAGGCTCTGTCAAGTCCCCCGACTTTTGGAGATACTATAGTCCCTATCCAGGTTATTAAAGCAGTAATGAGGAAGGATGTTGGTCCTTGAAGGGATTCCATTAGCAGCCAGAAACCAGATGAAGGTTGTACAGCTAATCACAGTCCTTTGAACCTGTTGCTCCAACCTTTACTGTCCGGTTATCCAGGCCACACACAGCACCTTGGTTTGAAGAACACTGTGAGAAACTTAGTGTGGTCATTTACACAAAGTCAAGGTGTCCAACACCCCGTACTCTCTCCTCAGCCACAGAGCTAGCCTTTTTTGTCCCAGAAAGGGAGTTAGGTTAGTCAGGTATGATCTGCCTTTGGTATATCTGTTTTGGCTGGTTTCAGTCACCTTCTTGTCCTTCCTGTATTCAGAAACAGTGTCCAGGATTTGCTTGGTAACCCTTCTGGGCAAAGGGCAAGGCTGTTGGCTGATAGCTGAGGTAATGAAGTCTGGATTTGACATGTTACCATGATCAACATATGGATGGATGCAGCTGCTTTTCTGTGAGCACTCTGCTCAGCCTCAGCCAGAGGAGTTTGTGTTAGTTGTTTCTGACCTCTGATGCTGGTATCTCCCACTAATGGTTTTGTGCTCTGAAGTTACATGTGAACTCCAGGGCAGGATTAAATCCTGAATGGGATTTATGCACAGTCATTTCATACACTTCCCACTGGAAGACAAACATGCAGCAGATAATCTGTTATTATTCTTGTGGATAACAAATTGTGTTTTATGAACTCCAGACCTAACAGCTGTCAGAAGCAACTTGTTCACTATGGATCAATAAAGCTCCTAGAAGTATATGTTGACTTAGTAAAGATGGTCATCACTTTTGGCCTAATCATGAAACACACTTAAGTTTTTGTTCTCAGAAATGGTGGGTAGATGCCAGATCTCTATATGGACTGGGTTTAAATGCATAGTTGCCATCTCTTACAGAGGACTTGAAGTGTCTTGCTGTTTTAATGTCAGTGTGCAGTAGTTCCTGGATAGAGGAGCTGAGAAGCCTGTGCTATGGGTGCAGAAGGGGGCATGCGAGTCTTCGTGGTAGTGTGTAGCAGAGTGCACGTGCTGAGGGTTAAGGGAGTTAAGAGCTACCATGTAATGGTAAGTTGACTGGTGGTATTGAGCTATTTAGAGAAAGCAACTCATTCTCCTGGTTCCTGCCAAGTTTCTACTGGTACATTTCTGAGGGGGCATGAATTGGTTTCCAGACAAATGGGGTGCTGGACTAGATGACCTTCAGAGGTCCCTTCCAACCCAGACCATTCTATCATTCATAAGTTAGCATGGTTCATAAAGGATGTGATGCTTTTTAAATGTGTGGGGAAGATGCCAGGGTATCAAATTCCAAAATGAAGTCTGGGATCTTGCTTGTTGTCCAGAAGGAAATCCTGGAAATGCCTGCCTCCAGTGTAAGATAAGTGAAGATTTTTTTTGACAGATGCTGCACAACCATGAAATAAATGGCACCATGATGAGAGTGGGCTGCTTTTGCTTGGAAGGAGTCGCGGTGGGCTGGTGTGCCACTTCATGGAGCGGACTGGCAGTCTGCATGATCACAAACTGCATGGGAATGCTGGATAAATACCAGATCTGAGAAGCCTGGGACTTCTGAGCTGGAATTTGGGGCCTGTGATGAAAAAATGCATGTGGGAGAGAGATGTTCATTGTTCTAGCTAGTGCCAGTCTCTGCTTTCAGGAGAGTGCTGTGTCAGCTGCCTGGAAGAGAACAGGTCATCTTGGTATCAAGAGACTTTCCAACAGCTATTCTATCTCTGCCTTCTCTGAGAGAGTTTAACTGTGGTGTGACAAGTATTTTTTTTAGTGGCAGTAACCAATTGAACCCCACTGCAGGTTCATTGCCTCTCTGGTGTTCCCTTCATGTAATGAAACAGTGATTTTTGTATTTCCATCTTAAACTGATTTGAGGAACTTAAATTTTTCCACCTTCCCTCCTCCTCACTCTTTGTTTTTTCCTGGATTATTTTTACTCTGCATTAGTTACCCGATCTGGTTCACTGTGGGACTGTGCGAACAGCTGAATGGGCTCAGTGGGAGGGCTGGGAACGAAGGGATGGGGAAAGAAAGAGGAGGAAGGATGGAGGAAGACCAACTGAAGCCAGCACTTTTGCTGAGACAAAAGATGTCTATTTATGCTTTTGAATGAAAAGCCTTTCATATGTTTTTGACTTCTGTGAGTGACCCTCTTGTTTGGGAGAGATCTCAGCTACAAAATGATCATCGCTTTTGAGTTGGGTACATTTAAAGTGTGTTTAAGTGGCATTTGAAGATATGATGGAAGCGCAGTAAAGCACATCTGTGCTAGCCATATCTAACATGATTCAAGTAAGTGAAATTATGACCCCCTGCCACACCCCGGTGCCTGGCATGAGTACCCAGGATTCCCAGCACCTTTACTCCACTGTGCTGGGAACTGAAGCTCCAAAACTTACTTGGTGATTTTATTCTCACTTGCTAGTTTAGATCCAATACTGGCGTGCCTGCCTCTACTGCAGTCATACTTCTCATTTCAGCTTGGCCATCCCTGAAGTTTTTAAGAATGGCAGCATGACATCATCTCTCTGTTATTATAGGGTGTTACTAATGCGTGCCTGGGGACCATGGTTTGACCTGCACCCCGTCCTGTTACGTACCCTCATTTGGCATCTAGACTGTCCTGGCGTTGTACAACTCCTGACATCCATACTGCTGCCAGAGAGGTGTGAGCAGATGAGTCCATTGGTCCTCTTGACATCATAATGATGTCAATAATTTTTCGTGCTTTTCCTGGTAAAGAACTGAGGTACTGAGCTGTTGAGGAAGCTCATCTACAAGCATGTTGTTGAGTATGTAATTCAGATATTTTAACTGCAGGGACATGTGTAAACCCTCTCCTGTCCTCTTGCTTTCAGTGCATGTATATTTTGGATTGCAGGAGGGGTTACTGCGGGAAATTTTTGCTTTGGTTTTGTTGTTCCTTTTTGTGGGGGTTTGTTTGTTTGTTTTTTCTTTATTAACTTTCAGCTGAAGTGGACTATTTGAAGGTAACCCAAGGTGACAGTAGATTTATTGGGGAGAGGTATTAAATAACCAGCAAAGATAATAGAAATGAGGGTTTATTCTTGCAAATTGCTAATAGGTTTGTGTGGTCATCCTAGTAGATACAAAACTACTTCTAGTTTATCGCCTTTCAGCAACAGCCAGGCAGTGGATTTCTTCATCTTTTCCTTTTGTTGTTTCTAGTAATACAAGTTTTATCTTCTTGTGTTTTACAGTGTTCCTTCCCTCTCTCTCCCATATCGGGCTGCTGCAGAATTCATAACCCTCTAACTGGGAGATATTGGAGAAGGATTTGTCAGCCAGCTTAGGTGTGTTTAGACCTCTAACAGTTTGGCCAATACATGCTTTTTGTGGATTCATAAAGCTGTTTGCAGCTGGCAAAGAGAGTGAAAGCACTAAACTTCCTTCTGTCAGAGAGGGTAATCTCGATGTCCCCACCAAGGTGATGTTTACCTAATGTCTCTTCTCATTCTTCTTAGCTTCCTCTTTGACCATCTTGGTATCACTGGCCCATTGGAAAGCTAGTACAGCAGCAGAGACTGTTTTCTGCTGGATGAATGAGTTTAGGAAGTTTCTGGGCTGGTGCGTTGGAGGCTGTGCCAGAATGGCTGGATGGGAGGGAGGGTTGGTCTGGAGGTGTGGCCTGCCTGTGGTTGGGCTTCTTGGGGTTTGGTGAGACACATCTGGACAAGGGCCACATGATGATTTACTGCTTGGTGACCCTTGGAGCCCGTGAGTTGTCTTTCGTTTGTTTTGCCTTTCAATGCAAGTGAATAAAAGATACTTGATACGCAATTGTGGAAAAGGGAGTTTTAAAGTTTTTAAGCATCTCTCTTCCTTTAACTAGTGAGATTTGAGGTGAATGCAAGTGAATCCTTTTCAGTTGCATCCAGTTGTTTTTCAAACAACTTTCTATGTTTAATCATTCTATCTTTAAATAAATAAAGAGTACTTAATTTCTTTCCAGTAGGAATAGAAAAGACTAAGTTGGTTGCTGTTACTATTTTCACTTTCATTTATAAACTACTGAGCAGTTTTGGATCACTTGAAAGCATAGGTATAGACTGTCAGAAGTCACCTCCTATTTCTACACATCATCTAGCAACAAGTAATCTGTTAAAATTGTTACCTCTGCACCAAATAAGGAGGATTTTATACTGCATCTTATGGCTTTGCAAGACGGTTATTTTTTGAAGTCCCAAACAGATAAATAACCAAGCCCTTCATCTGGTTTGCCTGAGTTTCCCCTGAGGTTTAGATTGCTGGAACTGTCAGGACAGTGCTCTTGTAAGTTACAACCATTCTAGGTCTTCAGTATCTTGTAGCTTGCTGCCATAGATCCAATATATGGAGGCTGTACTTCAAAATGTTTTTTAAAGTCTGGTATGATTCCTCTTCTCATCTTGTAAACCCAAATTTGATCTGTTGCATTGTCTGTTGTTAACAACAACTAATGAGTTTCTGCTGTAATTATTTAATGTGTAAGAAAGCACTTCAGTAGGGAAAGACATCGAGGAATTTTTCACATTAAAAAAGACAGAGCCTTCTTTTAGAAGAAACTTTGTTATGCCACAGTTCAAAGGGGATTGAGCCCTGGTGCTCAGATGAATAATTTAATTCTCCATTGCAGATGGCAAGTTTCTCATGTCCGGTTGGATGTCGGTTCCAGCTCTTGCTGAAGGCTAATACATTGCTCTCAGTGGTCTTCAGAGTTGGTGCTGGATATTTAAACATAACAGAATTCCAGTTTTAAATATATCTGGCAACCTTTTTATGTTCATAGATTTCACAAATTTTATTTAAATATGCAGTAAAGCCTATAATTAATTTAAGGAAGAAAGCATTCTTTTTTAAAGCCTCAGGAAACATCTTGTCTTTCTTCCCCCATGCTGCTTCAGCTCTTCTCTCACACCAGTTGCTTTTGGAAGATTCTTAGTGTATTAAACACTATTTGATGCCTCAAGACTCACAGAAACCATTCTTAGGGAAGAATTGAACCTGTAAAGACAATAGCCTGCATACTTCTGATTTACTAGTTTACTTTAAAAAAATCCTTGAAATTTCAGCCTGACTTCTGTGAAAAAGTGTTTCTGTTAACTTATAATCTCTTATGAGCTGTTGAGACCTTGGCCTGAGTAGGGGAGTCCCCTCAAGCAAAGTTGTTTATTTGTATTTAGGGTGTACTGCCATTGTGGGGATCTGCCCTTTATGTTCATTTTTGTTGCCTGTGGACCTTGCTTGTGGGATGTGAATGTAAGTAGTGTCTTATGAGAAACTTGAAGGCTTCCTCAGTTTGTTACTCCCTTATGCCATAAGGAGAGGCTTAAGTCCTGAAAGTTGGAAGGTTTTCTCCATGATCTCCTGCAAAATTAACCATCTGGTTTTGGTATATGGCTCCTAACTAAACATGAGTTTCTGCTTGCCGAAGTGAGAAGGCAGATGGATCATCTTCAGCCCAGCCCAGAAAGAACCATACACAAGTTCTCCTTTTCCTGATTTTTTGGTTGGGTTGTCTTCAGGGGGGAGGAGTGTTTCTGAGGTAATTTTTACTTGACATTGATCAAGGAAATAAAGCAAAGGAATCAGTTGTCAGCTTTAAAGTGAGTTTGCAAGTAGAGAAGAAATGAAGGCTTCTCCAGTCTTTTCCATGTGTGTTACTTGCAAGCTGTTTAGTCTTTGTCATGCCTGGGATTTCACAACTCTGTTTCTGTGTGTTGCCAGATGCCCAGTTATGAACTGTGTCAGATGTGGCTCAAGGTAATGTTTCTGTTAAATTGCACATCATGTGCATTGTGGTTAATTCGGGGACTTTATGCTTTTATGCAAGATGTAGGAAGACAGACGATACTTGATCAAGCATAAAGTTAGTGCAGTGTGAGCAGATGATTCCTGATTTAGCACAGAGCTTGTCCTTACAGAGTTAAGTTGTCAACATCAAATTTGAACCAGCCAAGTGAGACAGTTTCTGTGGATGCTTCTTCAGGTAGCTGTGTTGATTTAAGCAACGCCTGTTCTCAGGCACTTGTTGCTGTGCTCACTTTGCTTCTTTAGTGTGAACACAAAGTGAAGTGGTTTGATCAGGAGACAGTTTTTTGACCCAGGTGAGTTCCTAATCAGGTTACCACATGTGTGTCTGCCTTCTATCCGAAGAGAAGCTGTCACCTGTCACAACTTGAGGGGGTGGTATGAGGTGAGGGACAAATCAGCTTCACTGGCATTCTTGTTTGAAGGAACATCTGCAAAATTACACCAAGAGTTTCGCATTGTGAAGCCATTTTCCTTTTGACTTGGCACTGGCACCCTTACTCCTGGATTTAATATATATACACCATGGCCCTAAGCAATTAATTCAGATTGGCTAACTGAAGTTTGATATTGCTCTTAACCAACCAACCGAAGAAACACTTAGTTGATGTTGTTGGGTTTTTTTTCCTTGATGGTGGTACTAAACTTTGTCTCGAGTAGTTCAGAGGTTCTTTGCAACTCTCTGGATACTTGGAAGGAACATTAAGCTTATTTTTTGTCATTCTCTGTACTGCCTAACTATGTTTTGGAGAATCATGTTTTTCTTATCTGTCCTTAGCAATGAGAATTGCACTGGAACAGACTGTTCTCTTGGCTGCTACAGAAGAAAATGGTTAGAGTGTAGTTTGGGGATATTCCTTTCCAATGCCCACCCCTCCCCCTCCAAAATACACTCCCATGACTTATAAAGTTCTAGTCTTACTAGTTTCTCCACCTGCTCAAATGTTTCTGTATTTTTTATAAGTTAGAACATCCTGGTGTCATCCCTTATAACCCGGCTTTAGGGAAGGGGTTTTCTTCATTGAAACCTGGACTATTTCCACAAACTGGTTCATGGTTCTGCCCCACAAAGAGGTGTACTGATGCAACTGCAATTGCATAGGCTCACTGCTTTGCTACTGCAGAAAATGTTTGTACAGCTACATCCTTGGGAACTGAAGTGCTGGAAGTGGTAATACAGAGAAGGCTTTGTGTCCAGATGATTTTGTATCATACTTAAATATCTGATGTAAAACAGTAGAAAAAATGGTTCTTCAGGAGGATTTAGTGTATGCTTATCCTGCAGGAAGCTGATGGGAGGTGACTTAGTGTACCTGAAAGGTCAGTGCTGCATGCAAATTGGTCTCAGTTATACCTGGGATATTGGGAGTGGATTCTTTGAAGTGGGCTTCCTTGTACTGCCATATAATTGATTTCTAGCAGCAACATTGCTTCTTTATCCTCAGGGTAGTACTTTGGAAGTTTATTTCCAGGATTATCACAAACTCTCTCTTCAAGTCTTGTTGGTAAACAGTCTCCCTACTTGAACTTTGAGCTGTCATCCTTTGTAGCAGTTATTTTAATGTGTCATAGCTCTTCTCTAACAAGAGTGACCTGTAAAGTGCCACCGATGCCCCAACCTCTTTTTTCACTAGTACTAGCAGATACTGTCCTTTGCTTTTTTACACAAACCTTCTGCACACAGCCAACAGTGCAACAAGAAACAGAAATAGTCATGCTGACTTGATCTGAAATTTTTATCTTTCTTCTCCAAGCTGGTTTTTGCCGCCTTCTCCCACTTTGTGATTTTACACTTCTACCGGGAAAGGAACTGTATGAACTCTGTGCCTTGTCTATAGACGTGATCTTGAGAGTCTCTGGATCATTGCTACTAGGCAGAATGCTTACCTTCTTCCCCAACATACTGGGTGAGCTTTAGGGACTGCACGTGGTCATAATGGCTCAAATCGGAAGTTACTTGAGCCCAGGACCTGCCTGGAACAGCACTGATAATAGCAGTGTTTGAAGGCATCCAAGAAAGCAAGCAAGCACTTTTCATAATTCTCCCAAACACTGTGGAACCTCCAGTGATTTGCTTTGGAATATAGTCTGTTAACTGTTTCTGAAATGGGAACCATCTCATGATTGCCTGTCTTACCTGTCTTACTTTAGTTTGTAACTTTAGTATCTCCCTTTTCAAGATAAGGAACAGTGATCAGAACTTAATTATCTTTGAGTCTTCCATCCCCCTGTGAAATGTTTGAAATCAAACAAAGGATTCAGGACTTAGAAGGGAAGAGCAAATGCATGGTTAGCAGAGTTGCATAAACCTTGTTTCACTAAAAACCGGGGGAAAAAAAGATACAGCATAGCTGGATGGAAATTTTTCTTCCTCCTTTTGAGATGGTGAAAAACAAAGACGACCTTTGGGAAGTTTCAAATCCCTTAATGCTTCAGAGTTGAGACTGGATCAAACACCCATCCATTTTCCAAGCAAGCTGCATGTCATTAACTTACATGAAGTTTTTTTCTCCAAAAAGGCAGAGACTTTCTTAGAGTAGTGTTCTGTGTGGCAGGTTATTTGAATTTGTGTTTGTAACCATTACAGGTCCTTCAAAGGTTTGGGTTCGAGTGAGATTTTTCTGTAGCATCTCGTTCTATATGAGAAGTTGTTTTTTAAAGACCTGTGTACAACCCATAGTCTTATTACATGGACATTGGTATGAATTGTCGCTTCTTTAGGGTTATGGTTTGATGGTTTTTGAAGGCAAGTCAGGAAAACTGATATGTGATTTTGAACACAAAACAGAATAAATTATTTTCTAGATACAAGGTCTGCACATTTGGAAGAAGATGTAATGTGTACATTTTGCTTACTACATGAATGTGCAGGGTAATCCTTGTTTCTTCAGTGGTTTAAACTTTGGGCATTTTTAAGGTGAGGTAATAAAAGCCTATTCCTGCTTCTTGATGTTCATGGGTTTGATCATGTTCTTTACCTTTCAAAATAAGAATGCAGTCTTTAGGAAAGAGATTCATTAACAAACTCAAGAAAATAAACTACCTGTTTCTTAAAAGCTTGGCAATTATGGTTTAAGCATGGAATTAAAGAAAGATGTTTATATTTACACTGATTACCAGATTCTGCCCATTTTTATACAGGTTCCTGGCTTGTGGGCAAAAAGTGCACATGTTTTTTCATTTGTATATTTATGGATCTGCCACTACTTTTTTTTTCCCCTTCTTGTTTGCTGGGGGCTGGAATGGCAACTTGTTCTATGCTTTGTTATTGAAAATAAGAGTAGAAGCTGATGTGAAAGTGAGGATATGGACTTCTGCCATGTGTTTCGAATATGTGAGACTAAATTTCCTTTAGTACAAAGCAATCTTGAGGGACACTTGTGCCATGTGTATATGTGTTGATTCAGTGTAGGATTCGATTGTCATAAAAGCTTTAGTTTATTAAATGAAACTGAATTGGTTATCCTTTCCTTACATATATCCTGACTCTTCACTTTACAACTCCAGGGTTCTTTCAGGTCATGACAGTTTTCTTGGTGCAGAAAGGGGAAGTTGAGCTGATCATTCTGCATATCCTTGTGTACATACAGCTGTGCATTCAGTTTTTGGAGATTTTACAGTATGTTAGCTGATAGAATCTGCAGAGACTATGTGCTTTCTCACCACTGAAGTGTTTGGCATGTGGATATTATGATGATGTATTTGTTTTTTTTTAATTGATTGTTGTCTTCTCAATACTCAGGATTGTACAGGCACCCTTGTTACACTGTCTGCACACCCTCCAGGAGGGTAGAAGTTACTTTTCCTTGTACTGGCAGGTCTTGTAGGAGAAATGAGCATTTTACATAATTACAAAACAACATTGTAAATTAAGATTTCCTACACATACAGATTCAGTGTGTAATTAATTAGACATAACTGCTGTTCTGGAGGGAGCATGCTCACAGAACTTTTTACATAGGCCAACTCTGTCTACTAAACCTGGGAAGCTATGGGAGCCAACAAAGGAGTCATGCTGTAGAAAGAGTATTAGCTGCCAGGCTGGAGTAGGAGGTCATAAAGGGAAGGGTAGGGCTGCAACAATTCCTTCAAGAGTGTTTTCTAGCTCCAGTCTGAGAAGCTGCCAGTACATCAGGAGAATTTGGCTGTGGATTGCTTTGCTTGTGCATGGAGCCATCCTACCCTCATTGAAATGTTTATAAATATCTGAGGGCTGGGTGTCAGGAGGAACAGGCTCTTCTCACTTGCTCCCTGTGATGGAACAAGGAGCAGTGGATGTAAGCTGCAGCACAAGAGGGTCCACCTCAACACGAGGGGGAACTTCTTTACTGCAAGGGTCACACAACACTCGAACAGGCTCCCCAAAGAGGCTGGGAGTCTCCTCCTCTGGAGACTTTCAGGGCCCATCTGGATGCGTTCTTCTGTGACCTGAGCTAAATTGTATGGTCCTGGTCTGGCAGGAGGGTTGGACTCAGTGATCTCTTTGGGTCCCTTCCAACCCCTGGCGTCCTGTGATCCTGTGCACTGTGGTTGCAATGTCTTAGACCCGATGGTGATCTAAAATACTTAAGTGAGTGCCAGTGCCTGACGGGTCCTGTGACTCGTACCTCTTTAGGATGGCAGCCCTCCTCGCTGAAGGAAGCCTTGTCTGATTTTACCTGACTTGGGACTGTTTCACTGCCTGGCTAGAGACAGGATAGTTGCTGTTTTGGAGGGATAGGCACACATGGAGTTGGGCTGTTACTGAAAGTTTATACTTAGGAAGTTTACAGCAGGCTTTGGGTTTAAGAAAGTGGTACAGTGGTGTGTTGTTCAGGTAGTGAAAACCAGGCTTATTCTTCTTTAGCAGTAAGAACTTGTTGCTTAGGTCCTTTTCACATGTTTTGTTCTGGATAAGCCTTTTTTATTGAAACTAGGCAGCTAATCTCAGGAGTATGTTGTGTGAGCAGCGGTTTCTTCTCATGAGCATGTTCCCTTTTGAGACTTATATCTCAATTAAAGATTTCAGTCAAGGCTTATTTGTGTTGATCACTATCCTCATGAGACTTCTGACTTGGTTGCTTTGCTCAGAAGAGCAAAACTAGCTTGATTTCGCTGGGATGCCTCAACCTCTCCTTACTAAACGTATTGATGGTTTGCTGTTTATGGAGCAGGGATTTCTGCAGGAGATACTGCTTGCTTTTGCTCTGCCCCTCACTAAATGCCAATAGGTAGTTTGATGCCTGGGTTGTTGCTCCATTTCCAATCTGGTTTTAGGAGTCCAGTGGTAGTAGTGGTGATGCCCATAGCACAGCAAGCTGAGAACAAGGCAGTGTGTATCCTGTGTGTACTAGCCACAAACATTGCTGTCCAGTAAATAAGAATTGAACTTGTGCTGACAGTGTATCTTTAAAACCATTAAAGATGTTAATTGTAGATACCTGGTTCATGTACACTGCTGGGTGTGTTGGATCACATAAATCTTTTAGTGATAGAAACAGCTGTTCCACTTTCACATTTCTGGTAATGAAAATGTGCTGGTGAGGCTTCTTCTGTTGAAACTCTATCTGTTCTGTAACTAAACATTTCATCAGGTGACAGCTGCTGTGAGTTGCTGGGTTTTGAACAGCCAGAAGGCAAAAGAGACCTATATTCTGCCAGGTGAGAGTCCTTGACTTGTAGACTGAAAGCAATATAGGCTCTCCAATTTAGGAGAGCATAGACCAGGAGGGCTTGTATTATCCAAAATGTAAAGTGATTGACAGTTTTGGGACCAAGCTGCCAAATAATGTGAAAACTGGAGGTGGTTAAAAGAAACTGGCCCAAAGTTGAATTTGAGCCCCAGAGTATGAGAGGCATCTATTTCCCTTAAAAGAAATCACCACGTTAAGGAGGTCATCATAATTTTATGCACTCTCTTGATGCTCATCTTTATTCAAGGCAGCAGCTCTGCGGATTAGGCAGGGGAAATACTTGTACCTGTGAAGTTACATCTTTATCACGCCTGGAAATGCACATTTGTACCCAACAGCAGTAATAAGTAGCTTCAGCCTCTCTGTCCTGAGTGCATCTCTAGGCAAATGCAGCACACAGTGTATAGAACTTTTGGAGGTAAGGTAGGGAGTATCCATTGAGGTCAGTACTTGAAAAGTGCTTGTAGCTTGAAAGGCAGTTTGAGTTGGGAAGTATAAAAGTACTTTGGGCATTTTTGCAGTTTCATCACCTAAAGGCCCATAAGGTTATTAGGTAGCTCAAACACATCTAGTTGTATAAAAATGCAACCTCTAGATAGTGTATGGTTTTTCTTTTGTGGTAGCCATTCCTGATTTTCTTTTCCATGAAATGATGTAGACTTAATCAACAGCTGACATGAAGAGGGTAGAGCAGCAACCTATTTTACAATAGTGTCTTAAAAGCATATGAGAGCAGAAAGTCTGATATGTTTATTCTAAAGAGAGAACAATTCTTTTACTGTCTTTGTGGAAATTTTCCATCTTCTGTGGTCCACAGGTTCTAGCTGCCATACTGTTATAGGTATGGCTCATACCCATGTAATACAGCAGTGCTTCCTAGTAAGTTGTGTATATTCTCAGCTTCAGAAAAACAAAACAAACTATACAATAGAAAGGCTTTTTGGATAGTTTCACCTATGCAGGTACTTCTGCTCTATGACAGTACAAGCAAGAAGGAGAAATAAATCGAGTCAGAAGGTGCATGATGTTCTTTTTACTGTCTTGTGGCCTTGCCACACTCTGTCATTGCTTTCACATGATCATAGGGAATGTCATAATGTGCACAAATGATGCTGATAATTACCATCACAATGTGGATGCATGGGTGATTAATTCAGGGACTGTGAGTCTAAGCTGCAAGCTGTTGTGAAGCTGCGGGATTGAGTCTTCAACCTTGGTTGAGGTGGTTGTGTTGTGAGGGGTGAGTTTTGTGTATTTCTATCTGTTGCTGTTGGTAAGGAGATGTGCTGTGCATGTGTGTTGCAGAGTGGATAGGTTAGTCCTTTACTTCACTCGTGGAAAGTAGGAAAGCCATTAAATAAGCAAGGGCAGGCGGCCTGTTGTGTTTGAAGGGTCTGCCTTGCTTGCTCTACTTTTCTGTCCCTGGACTATATTTTTTGTTTTACTGTACTCTTTCCTTCCTGTTCTGTGGTAGGAGCCAAGATGCATATCTTCCTGTTGTTCAGAGGTTTGTTAGTTCTGTCTGGTTCCCCATCCTCTCCTTCAGCTCAGGGCCGAGAGACTCTGGCAGTTGTGTGTATACAGGATGTCTCCAATTGAGAACTGGGTTGTAGGAAACCTGCAGAGGGTTTCTGTTGTTCTGTACGTCTGTAGTTGGAGCTGTCTTGACAGCAAACTGGGAATAACATTAGTTGGGTAGGCAGTATGAGAAGGATCCACTTCAACCCACATTATGGAAGGAAGATGGAAATGTGGGGGAAGTGCTGCTCAAGGGGGAGGGAGATATTTTGGACTGTAGGGGTCAGTGGAGCATGGTGCTGTACCTTCTTTAAACCCTGTGTGCAAGAAATCATCCTTCATGGGTTTTGTTCCTTGTGGAACAGTTTTAGAATTTTCTCACCTGCTGAAGCATTGGAGAGTGGTTTGTTGAACTTAAAATTTCTTTATGATGCGTGTGGAACAGTGTGCAACTTGAGCATTTCTCTGTGCAGGATGGCATTTTAATTTTAGTTAAAGTCTTTAAAATCTCCATGAAAAATGCAAATTACTCCTCTCAATTTTGCTCACATTCTGGTTTATGTGATTTGCAGTGCACTTGGCAGTGCTTGCAGAGAAGAATCTATTTTCCAGGTAATTTGAGTAATGGGAAATAGGTCTCCATTATTTGCATAGTTACTGGTGGAATGCTTAGCATAGTTGTGAGATTAGTCTAAAACATGGATAAGACTTACTGGCCTGTACATTTGTGATGTGATGAAATCATCGAGCTCTGGTCTAAGTATGCATCTCTACACTGTGTCATGTGTCATCTCTTGGAGAATCTTGTGGGACAGATTCAGTTCCACCATTCAGCTAGCAATGTGCACTTGGCTGTTCTCTGTGAGGCTGGTTTGCAGTTGCTGATCACAGTGTGGATTTGGGGATGTTCCTGGTGCTGAGCAAAACAATGTTTTGGGGTTTTTATTCTTCACAACTGTTGGATACCCCTGTGAGCTGTTCTTTGGTAAACCATTCATCTGTGATAAACTTCTCTTAAATCCAGGCAAGATTTTGCAATCAATAAACTGTAGCTATCTGAAAAAATTGAGTTAATGTTCACTTGAGATAGAAAGCATCTGTGAGAATATGTGCAGACAGAAAACCTGTTAATGGTGTGAATCATGTTTGTAACAGTCACCTGAAACCTATGGAACTAGACAAGGTCATAATTTCAAGACAGAAGTTGACATTTCTTTTAGTTTTTGTGAACACTGATTGCAAATTACATTTTTGCATTAACCTAAGCACAAGTATGTGAAAGGAAGGGTAGAAGGTTAACTTGGGGATGAGGTGGAGGGAAAGAACTTGTCCTTTCTTCAGGTGGTGAAAGGTGACAAGTGAGCTTGGAGGCGTCTCAAAGCTTCCCCAACCTCTGCAGTGCCTTTGTAGGGCACGGGTGGTTCTCTGTGGGAGAAAAGATTATTGTTTCTTCTGCTGATCTGTAAATTGTTTAATGCCTGTCATTGTTATTTCAGTCAGCAGTTGTTAATTGCTGAAGCTGTCAAATATCTTTTGGTTTTCTGACTTCCGATAGAGTTGGTCATAGTAATGTTGAGCCTGTTGTTTCCCGTTTGTGTGCTGCTCAGAGTGGGTGCAGGGAGTGAAAATTCAGGGTCTGGTTACTTGGGCGTTTTAACCATTTCTGGGAACTTCGTTTTTCCACAAACCAGATGTCCAATCTAAATTCTCTAGATGAGATCATTCTCCTAAAGCCTGCAGGGAAGTGACATTTAAGAGGAACCAGCTCTTGCAATTAGAAAGGAAGTTTTGGAGTTGCTCAGATGTGTTAGTATGTGTGAAGATAGCTGATGATCATCCTGGGCGGTCTGGAGCACAGAAGGCACCAAAATATAATAAATCTGGTGTAGCATTCAATGCTTTATTAGCATAATCCAAGATATGCACTGCTTGAGTATTGATGTGGCAGCTTTGTCACTTACCACTTCAACAAAAAACATGTTGAGACTTGATGGTCAAGGTGTCTTTGTGACTCATGAAATGTGGTGGTTTGTTTTGTTTGGTGTGGTAGTTTTTGTTTGTTTGTGTGCATGTGTGGTTTCTGTATTCTGTGGTTTGTTTTGTTGTGTTTTTGGTTTTTTGTTTGGTTAGGTTTTTTTATTGTCACTCTTGCGATTGTAACCCCTGGGACTCCTTGACTTGTGACTGCTCTCGTAAGGCAGCCCAGCCCAGTTAAAGGGACATGAGAGCACTTAGTTCTTTGCAGATAATGCAAGATGCAGGCCCTGCTGGCTTTGCCTAGCGCTTGCTGCTGTGCTCTTACGTCTCCTATTTTAAGTAGCTTGGCCTGTTAACTCGAAGGAGACATACAGACATCAGCTGTAAGCAGGAGTCAGAGAAAATGGAGGTTGACAAATGTTATATGGGGAGTTGAAAATTCTCCTGTAGGGCAAGACGAGTGAATGCCCTGGTGTCTCCCTGGCCACCCTGGAGACAAGAACTCTCTTGGTCGCAGCTTTTCAGGAGCAGAGGTTCTTGAGGACTGTCTCTTCCTCGGCTCAGAGGAGGAAAGACACAAAAGTATCTCTGACACCAGCTGCCCTTTTAATAAGCATGCTGGGGATTTGTGGCCAGCAGCTTCGGTAATTGCCTCCATTTACAAACGCCAGCATTGCTAAACAGGCATTCATCAGTAGAGCACCGTGCTAATGTTCATTGCAGGATTACCTTAGTCGTGCCTAGGGGCTACGGCTCCAAACACAAATGAGCTGGGAAATCTGGAGGGAAAACGCCTTAAATTCACCAGATTGGAAGGAATCATCGTTAGATCTGCATGCAAGACCAGCACCCGGGGTGGGTGGCTGCGCAGAGGTGAATTCGGCCATCTCTTTGCCTCTATAAGGGTTAGGGTTCGCCTTTTTGGGGTATTGGGAGATAAAGACCAAGGACATCCAGGACTCTTGAGCTTCTGTTTCCTTACCTGTAAAAATGTGTGTTTAAGCTTAGTAACAGCAAATCGTTTATAGGTCACTCCGTGATGCTTCTCTCATTTTTTTGGAAGGCACTACCTTGGCTAAAGGCTAAAATTATCTTCCTGTAACTTAAGATGTTTATGTTGCTTTAAAATATAAGCGTTACTTACCAGTTGGGTTTACTATATGGAGTTTTATTGAGGGCACTCTAGTATAATATAGGTGTAAAAGATCAGGAAGTAGAGGAAAAGATAAAAGAAAAACTCTTTGGATTCTAAGTAAATGGGCAGTAGTTGAAAGGTAAGCTGGAAGGGAAGAGGAAAGATCACATATTGCCAGTGAGAAGTGGCTGGACGTTGATAAGAGGAGGAAGCAAAGAAAGACAAGTGTGAACTAATCATCTGAGAAGGAAGATCATATGGTTTACTTACCAGGCTGACAGTAGAACTCTTTTTTGAGGGTTTTTGGGGTTTTTTTGTTGCCTTCTCTCTCTCTCTGTTCCTTATATTGGCATGGATTTTGTATTTCCTCACTTGAAGTCTTGCATGTAGTAGGAACATCTGAAATAATTGCTTGTGCCAGGAAATTACTTTGGTATGGTGCCTCAACAGGTATACTTGTGAGGTTTTGTTTTGATTTCTAGCGATATGTATTTTAAAAGAGTGTTGTTTTTTTTCTTTTTGTCAGATTAGGTCTACTTTGAAAATTCTTCAAGTAACCCTTATTTGATACGAAGAATAGAAGAACTCAATAAGGTAAACATTTTTTCCATCAAATGTTTGAAATTAATTGAATTTATGATGTGTTTGATTTAATTAAAATCAAGACAATTCTTTACCAGTTCTCCAGTCATTATAAGGTTGAAAATACTTTTGTTCTGATAATTTTCTGGAATGCTTTGAG
>VWYK01019580.1:7315-23944 GCA_013399775.1 Semnornis frantzii | reverse complement strand
CAGTGTCTCACCACCCTCACTGCAGAGAACTTCTTCCTAACACCCAGTTTCAATCTCCCCTCTGCCAGTTTAAACCTATTCCTCCTCATTCTTTCATTACAAAACCCTGTCAATAGTCCATCCCCAGCACTCCTGTAGCCCACTTCAAATACTGGAGGGCCACTCCAAGGTCTCCTCTAAGCCTGGTAGTGTCCTCCCATCAATTCTCCTGCTTGTCAACAGTCCCTCCCCAGCCCTCCTGTAACCCCCTTCAGATACTGGAAGGCCACTCCAAGGTCTCCTCAAAGCCTTGTAGTGCCCTCCCATCAATTCTCCTGCTTGTCAATAGTCCGTCCCCAGCCCTCCTGTATCTTCAGATCCTGGAAGGCTACTCTAAGGTCTCCCAGAAGCCTTCTCTTCTCCAGGCTGCAAAGCCCCAGCTCTCAGCCTGTCCTCACAGCAGATCTGCTGCACCCCTCTGATCATCTCTTTGTATTCACCAGCACAAGTGTTGTTCCTTGCTGGTCAGTGCTGTCAGAGTTCTGCAGCAGCTCCATTCAAAGCGCTGTGCTGCTGAGCTTGTGATTAACAGCAGCTATCAACTTGGGCTCTCAAGGTAACATAAAACTGGTGGCAATCAGAGTGTTTATCTAACCACTGAGGCATGGCACATCAAAACAATAAAAATGGGGGGTGGGGGGGAAGTGTTATTACATGCTGGGCATCATGAGGAGATGAAAACTTTAAAAAGCATTCGTGGTGCATTGTATTTTGTGATGGGTTAATCTCCTTCAGCTCCTTCAGCAAGTCAATGGAGTGTTTGACCCCCATATAAACCGGTGGCATCTCAGAGCTTCACCTGTTGAAAGGGTACAGAGTGAATGGAAAAGAAACCAAACCACAGCTAAGGACCATAGGGAACACCGAGAACATCATCAAAGAACTTCTCCTTCTTCAGGCTCACCTTTGCCATGTGTTCCATTTATGTGTGTTTGTCACTATTTATTTATGCCATTTGTGTTCACTCTTCACTGTTTATTTACTCCATTTATGTTCACTTTCCACTGTTTATTTACTCCACTTATGTTCACTCTTCACTATTTATTCCATTTATCTTCAGTTTTCACTATTTATTTGCTCCATTTATATTCACTTTTCTGCTATTTATTTACTCCACTTATGTTCACTTTTATTCTATTGATTTACTCCATTTATGCTCACTTTTCTGTTATTTATTTACTCCATTTATGCTCACTTTTCACTATTTTCTCCATTTGTTTTCACTTTTCATTATTTATTTACTCCATTTATGTTCACTTTTCTTCTACTTATTTACTCCATTTATGTTCACTTTTCACTATTTATTTACTCCATTTCTAGTCACTTTTATGCTATTTATTTACTCCATTTATGCTCACTTTTCACTATTTATTTACTCCATTCATGCCCACTTTTCTTCCACTTATTTACTCCATTTATGCTCAGTTTTCTTCTATTTATTTACTCCATTTATGCTCACTATTCTGCTATTTACTCCATTTATGCTCACTTTTCTGCTATTTATTTACTCCACTTATGTTCACTTTCTTCTATTTATTTACTCCATTTATGTTCACTTTTCTGCTATTTATTTACTCCACTTTCCTCACTTTTCACCATTTATTTACTCCATTCATGTTCACTTTCTGCTATTTGTTTGCTGCATTTATTTTCCTTTGCTATTTATTCCATTTATTTTCACTTTTTCCTGTTTGCTCCATTTATTTCTTTTTCTTTTATTATTTATTCATTCCATTTACTTTCTCTTTTATTTATTTTTTCTCTTTATTTTCACTTTTCATTTCTCATTATTTTTCCATTTATGTCAATTTTTCACTATTTAATCTTCTGTATTTTCTCTTTGCTGTCTTTGTCCATTCCATTTATTTTCACTTTTCACTGTTTATTTATTCTATTTATTTTCACTTTTCACTGCTTATTTATTCCATTTGTTTTCCATTTTCACTATTTATTTCCACCATTTATTTCCACTTTTCACTATTTCTTCAATTTATTCTCATTTTTAACTATTACATTTATTTTCACTGTTCACTATTTACCTCCTCCATTTACTTCCACTTTCCACTATTTCTTCAATTTATTTTCATTTTTCACTATTGATTCACCTTATTTTCACTGTTCACTACTTATCTCCTCCATTTACTTCCACTTTTCACTATTTCTTCAATTTATTTTCATTTTTAACTATTTATTACATTTATTTCCACTCTTCACTATTTACCTCCTCCATTTATTTCCACTGTTCACTATTTCTACCATTTATTTTCATCTTTCACTATTCATCTCCTCCAATTATTTCCACTTTTAGCTCTTTATTTCCTCCATTCATTTTCACTTCTCCTCAGGTGTCAGGACTTGTTTTCCCTCATGCTTGCAGGCAAACCTACCTGATTTCAATTTTAATGAAAGATAAGAAGGAATTACAAATAAATTAGCTGGCTTAACACTCAAGGCAAAGGGACTTTTTTTTTTTCCTCCCCCTTTGGATTTGCAAGATTAATTACAAGCTTTATAAAACAAAACAGAGCCAAACATGAATATAATAAAAAATAAAAAAAAAATCATCTGTAACTTTGTTGTGGGTTTTATTTTTCTTTGAGCAACTGATTGGAAGATGCCTCCACAAAACCAGGTAAATAATTCTCTGCAAAGTCTATCATCATTCAACTAAACCCATCAGAAGCTCTAAACAGCAGATGTGCTCTGGCTTTGCCTCTGTTGGAGTAACAAAATTTGCATTCGTTTTCCTGGGAACAGAAGCACTGCACAAGCTGCACAGCCAAGAGAAAAATGTGTCCGAGGGGCAGCAAAATGTTGAATTCCGCACGCAAGATAGAAATTGAAGTGTGGCAAAACCATCAGCTGGGTACAATTGATAGCCCAGGAAGCAGGACAAGTGCCTCTGTCCTTGCCTGCATGCCAAGAAGAATCATAGAATGGTGAGGCTGGAAGGGACCTCAAAGCTCACCCAGTTCCAACTCCCTGCCACAGGCAGGGACACCTCCCACTAGCACAGGTCACTCAAGGCCTCCTCCAACCTGGCCTTCAACACCTCCAGGGAGGGAGCAGCCACAACCTCCCTGGGTAACCTGTGCCAGGGAGGTTGGAGCAGATGATCTGTGAGGTCCATCCCAACCGAGGCCATTCTATGTTTTTCTGATTCTCATAGTCAGATTGGTACCTGATCAGTCATCGTGTATGAAAACTGGGTTTGACTTAAGCTCTTTAGAGCTTAACCTGTACCAGCGTCTCACCACCCTCACTGCAAACAACTTCTTCCTAACCTTCAATTTCAATCTTGCCTCTTTCAGTTTAAACCCATTCCTCCTCATCCTGTCATTACAAGCTCTTGTCAACAGTCCCTCCTCAGCCTTCCTGTAGCCCCCTTCAGATCCTGGAAGGCCACTCCAAGGTCTCTTGGAAGACCACTCCAGGGTCTCCTGGAAGTCTTCTCCAGGCTGCAGAGCCCCAACTCTGTCCTCACAGCAGAGCTGCTGCAGCCCTCTCAGCATCTTGGTGGCCTCCTCTGGACCCACTCCAACACTTCCATGTCCTTCCTGTGCTGGGGGCTCCAGAACTGCACATAGGACTCCAGATGGGGGTCTCAAGAAAGCAGAGCAAAGAGGGAGAATCACCCAGAAATCAGTGGATGATATGTGGAAAGATAAAACTGCTCTGGATTCAGTTGCAGGATTCTAATCTGAGGGCAATTTTGCCAGGAAACAATTTCCAGAATAAATGGAGATTTCCATATCTGAGGGATCAGTCTTATTGTTGCCACAGAAACAAAAAGAATAAATCTCAGGCAGACTTTTAAAACGAATGTTGGTGACAGCAGACAAAAAAAGAATAAAGAAAAAAAAAAAAAAAAAACAAAAACTAGAACAAACCAAAGTATTGAGTACAAAAGATTTGAGCTTTACATGCAAAACACCACTGAGCTCACTTTACTCCACAACTTATTAAGACTTTATTAGCAAACTATTAGAGCCTTTCTCAGTTTAAACACAATTACAAAGCCTCAGCTGCTTTGCTTGGCAGGTTTGTTGTTCCAGGAGAGCAGTGTTGAATGTGGGTTAGTTTTTCAGAGACAGGCAGCGTAACCTGAACGACAGTGGTGAGAGCTAACCCTGTTAGCCACACTTTTAGCACTGTTAGCATAGCTAGCTGCCTAGCCCCTATGCACCCACAAATTCCTGCCCCTGAGCAATTGAGTTTTCCCCTTTATGTTTCAGCAAGCTGCCTCTGGAGCAGAGTGGTCTCATACTGCCAGCTGCAGCAGCTGGATCCAGGTTCAGGACCCCTTTACAGATTTTCCTGCTAGCAGCAGTCAGTCTCTTCTCATTTAAGAGCAGTAATTCCCCTTTTTTTGTGCACCAGCAAGCATCCTTTTTCACTGTCACCTGCTTTCCTTCTCCCCTCTTTAAGTGTCAGGCCAAAAAAGAAGACTCCTTAGGTATTGTACCCATTATCAGCAGGCTTGGGCTGCTGAGAGTCCTTGACACCTGTTAGGAGCTCAGCAGGTAGCTTTTAGACACACGCAGCCATATCAACTGCCTCCTAGCAGCATAATTGGATCAGAAAGGAGCAAAACCAAAGCATCCTCCCAGTGGAGAAGTCATTGCTTCTGGAGCTGGTGGAATCAGGGCAAGGGAGGAGATTCTGCCCCTTTGCTCTGCTCTCCTCAGACCCCAGCTGCAGTCCTGGGTGCAGTTCTGGAGCCCCCAGCACAAGCAGGAATTTGAACTGTTGGAGTGGGTCCAGAGGAGGCCATGAAGATGCTCAGAGGGCTGTAGCAGCTCTGCTGTGAGGACAGGCTGAGAGAGTTGGGGCTCTGCAGCCTGCAGAAGAGAAGGCTTCCAGGAGAGCTTGGAGTGGCCTTCCAGGATCTGAAGGGGGCTCCAGGAAGCCTGGGGAGGGACTATTGACAAGGTCTTGCAATGACAAGACAAGGGGAATGGGTTTGAAGTGGCAGAGAGGAGATTGAAAGTGGATGTTAGGAGGAAGTTGTTTGCAGTGAGGGTGGTGAGACACTGGCACAGGTTGTGCAGGGAGGTTGTGGCTGCTCCCTCCCTGGAGGTGTTCAAGGCCAGGTTGGAGGAGGCCTTGAGTGACCTGTTCTAGTGGGAGGTGTCCCTGCCTATGGCAGGGGGTTGGAACTGGCTGAGCTTTGAGGTCCTTTCCAACCTCACCATTGTATGATTCTGTGTGTGTATGGAAACTGCTATGATTGCTCTTCCTCGTGATTTTCAGCCTACTCTTTTTAGGTCAAGTAGTTGTTGTGAGGGTTCTTTTTCCCCCCTTTATCCCTACCTATGCCACACTTTCTCAGCATTTCTTCATTATTGCTCTTTCAACTCTCTGTTGAAGTCATCTGCTTCCCTCCCAGCCTGGGATTCCCAAGTCTGAACACAGAGCTCTCCCCAGTGACCACTATCTCACAACCTTGTGTAGTAAACCAGAGAGATTATTTTCTACTTTCACAGGAAATACCTCCCATGTTAACAATTAAATCCCAGAACTGAATGCTGCCTGCTTTACCTTTAGCCACTGGCATTGCCTTCTTGCTGCAGAACTCTGGTTCCTCTTCAGCAGTGCACCCAATTGTATTTATATTTGCATTGTACATCTGTAATTGTTCAAATAGTATTTGGATAGGATCATTTCCACCTGCATTCTCTAGGGGTTCCTTAAAGATGTTCTGCTTTTGGTTCATTGTTTTGCTTTTGTTCTTGTCTAAAGGTCTCTCTCCTGTCTGTCTTGCACCTCATCTTCACCTCTTTAACTACCTCCTACTGACTGACTGATGACAGCCATACCTAGATTGGTTTCCCTGCTTTTCATATCAAAAGAACTTGTTAGGTAGCATTTGTCCTTTATTTGGTTTTTCAGCAGCTGCCTTCAGAGATAAATCTCCTTTAACAAGCTGAGAACAACTCAGGCAGCTTTAAGCTGTTTTGAATGGTTTGAGACTGCTTGTCAGGGAAATACGAGTCGCATGTTTTTAGTATGCAGGCTGGAAACATCCCTGTCTAGTAAATCTGCTAAATAAAAGTAAGTCATTTGTCTCAATACAGAGGCCTGCTGCCCTGAAGGAAGCAATGCTTTAAATTAATTACTTAATATTTTGAATACATGTCATATTTTATAAAGCCCCAAGGTGGATGAAATGTATCCTGCTCCGTATTTCTCTCACACAAATGGCATGGTTCATTAAACAGTGCAACAATGGAGCCAGCAGAATAAATAAGGTGCTTATTTATCTTAAGGTTGGCTCTCTAGCTATAAATCCTGCAGGTTCTGCTTCTTAATTGAGACTGCTATCCTGTGCTGGAAATCACTGCTAAGCCTTCTTCAGCTGATTCCTGTTTCAAGTTGTATAGTACATCCCCTGCATATTGCCAGCTGTGTTGGAGCATGCTTTGAGGTATTAGCCAGGCTTTCTCCACTTTTGAATTCCTCTACATAAGGCTTCAGAGTGAGCCATCACATCCTTCCTATACAAAGGAGTAAGCTTTGTTTGTTTGATTGATTGCTTTTTCCAATCTTGTGCCATGGGCAGAAACACTTTCCACTAGCCCAGGCTGCTCATCCAGCCTGGCCTTGAGCAGCTCCAGGGAGGAGGCATCCATAGCATCCCTGTGCAGCCTGTTCCAGTGTCTCATCACCCTCACTGTAAAGGATTCCTTTCTAATCTCCACTCTACATCTGCCCTCCTCAAGCTTCAATCCATTGCCCCTCATCACTACAAGGCCTTGGAAAACCTCCTTCCACAGCTATCTCGTAGCACCCCTTTGGGTACTGGGGAGCCTCTATATGGTCTCTGCAGAGCCTTCTCTTCTCCAGGCTGAACAACCCCAACTCTCAACCTGTCCCTACAGGAGAGGTTCTCCAGCTCTCTGATCATCTTCAACGCCCTCCTTTGAACCTGCTTCAGCAACTCCATGTCCCTCTTATGCTGGCAGCCCAGATTTGGTCATAGTACTCCAGGTGGGGTCCATTGAGAGCAGAGGGGGAAGAATCATTTCTCTGTTGCGCTTATTAATCATACACTTATTCTACACTAAAACTGTTGCCATCTTCTTTTTATTAGACATACGAAACACCAATCAGCACAGCAGACAGGTAGCCAGAATTCTCACTAACCAGAGTCTTTTTTTTTTTGTATTTCCTGTGACCTTATTGCTCAAATTGTTTGGCTATTTTAGTGCTGGGATGACTGTGGGGTGTGCTTGTCCAGAACCTTTTGCCATTAGCCCCCAGAAGCAAAGTTAAGCTCCACTTTAGTAGAATACTGAGCTAAGCTGAAGAGGAGGTGGTAATAAGAAATGAGAGCTTTCCTTTTCCCTTCTTCTGTCCTTACTAGAAGAATATACTGGAGTGTATTATAAGGGCTGTGGATAGCAGGTTGAGAGAGGTTCTCCTCCCCTTCTACTAAGGGGGAGGCCACATCTGGAGTACTGTGTCCAGTTCTGGGCCCCTGAGCTCAAGGACATAGAACTGCTTGAGAGTCCAGCCCAGAGCCACAGAGATGATGGAGTGGAAGATCTCCTTTACAAGGAGAGCCTGAGGGAGCTGGGGCTGTGATGCTTGAAGAGGAAGGAGCCTGAGGGGTGACTTGTTAATGTTGATAAAGATGTGCAGAGTGAGTGCCAGGAGGCTGGAGCCAGGCTCTGTTGGGTGATGCCCAACGCCAGGCCAAGAGGTCAGGCTGGAAGTTGAGGCACAGAAAGTTCCATGGAAATATGAAGAGGAATTTTTTTTCCCTGTGAAGGTGACAGAACCCTGGAACAGGCTGCCCAGGGGGGTTGTGCAGTCTCTCTCTCTGGAGATATTCAAGACCCACCTGGATGCATTCCTGTGTGATCTGGTGTAGGTGATCCTGCTGTGCAGGGAGCTTGGACTGGATGAGCTTTGGAGGTCCCTTCCAGCCCCTGACATTCTGTGATTCTGTGAATGACAGTGGCAATAAATTGAGATGATAATGTATCATATAACACCCAACATTGAAAAGCCCTAAACCAACAAACAAGTAACACCCTGTCCAAGGAAGACAGGAGTCTAGGACTTTGTCTATATATTATTCACATCATTTACCCATTAAAGAAGAAAAAAAACCTAAAAAACAAATAAAAAACAAAACCAAACCAATCTCACTCCCACAACCCCTCATCTGTTGATTCAAAATGTCAGTTTTAGTCTAATACTGTCATTATGAGACTTTTGGGGTAAATGAAGATTGGTTTGGTTTGGTTTGGTTTGGTTTGGTTTGGTTTGGTTTGGTTTGGTTTGGTTTGGTTTGATTTTTCTCCCTGAAAATTCTGACAGTTGTGTTTCTATGGAGAAAATTGAAAAGTTGCACTCTGGTCTCTGCTGCCAGGCACCCAGGGACAGAAGAAGAGGACACAACCTCAAGCTGTGCCAGGGCAGGCTCAGGCTGGATGTTAGGCAGAAGTTCTTCCCAGCAAGTGTGATTGACATTGGAATGGGCTGCCCAGGGAGGTGGTGGAGTGCCCATCCCTGGAGGGGTCTGAGAGGAGGCTACATGAGGCACTCAGTGCCATGGCTTAGTTAATTAGAAGGTGTTAGGTGCTAGGTTGGACTCAAAAATCTTAGAGGTCTTTTCCAACCTGCTTAATTCTGTGATTCTGTGAATATTAAGAGTTAATGTTAGAAAAAAATAATAAAATTACTGCAAAAACTCTTCCCAAACCTACCTGCATCTGTTCCTGTGAAACCTGATTTAGGCAAACCTGCTTTGATAGGGGCATTGGACTAAATAAACTCCAGAGATCCCTCACCATTCTATTAGCAAGTAATACAATTTCATACAAAAAATGATGTAGTTTTCACCTATTGTTACTAAAATCCTGTATTCTGCAAGACCTCTGGACCTCTCAACATAAAAGTAATGCTATTTAATATCTCTCTCACCTTTAAAACCTGGTTGGAAAACCTTAGTGTAATAAAACAAATGGACTTAAAATGAATTGTGGCAAAACATCTCAGGGTAAAGATAAAAAAAAAAAAAAACAAAAAAAACAAACCCAAGAAGTTAATGGTCAAAGTAGGGTACAAACAAATGAGCAGGATCAAAATGGTTTGTTGTAAGATTAGTCTTGCTACATGTAATGAAATAAAAGTAAATGTGAGGGAAAGAAACTTAAGGAAAAAAGGTGAAAGAGAATGACAGGAAGTGGTTGGAAGGGATTTTGTTCTGTTTTGCTTTCCTTTGCCCCATTTATAAAGATTAGTGATTGAATCTTGGGATCAGACACAATTCCTCTTAAAGGTCAGGCTGTTATTTAAGAGTGCTCTTCTCAAAGCCAATAATTCAATCATGCAGATTTGAATGTTCATTTGTGAGTCCATCTACAACTGGCACGTTTGGACAAAGCTGAAAGTGGGTTTTAAGGACCTAGTGTGAAAGCAGCAGCTGGTTATGGCTTGGGAGCTTTCTAAATGAGTCTTGATGCTATCCAAGGGATTTACTTGATTAGTCTTTAAAGTAGTAGTAGTAGTGGTAAGTGAAATGCTTTTCAGCTTTATCTAAATGGAAGTGTAACAGTATTACAGGATCACAGAGTGTTAGAGATTGGAAGGGACTTCCAGAGATTAGCCACTCCCAAAAGCAGGATCACCCAGGGTAGTCCACACAGGAATGCATCCAGGCAAGGTTTGAAAGTCTTCAGAGAGGGGCACTTCACAACCCCCCTGGGCAGCCTATCACTCTCACAGGGAAAAATTCTTCCTCAGGTCCACATGGAACCTCCTATGCGTCGACTTCCACCCACTGCCCCTTGTCCTGTCACTGAGCATCACCCAGCAGAGCCTGGCTCCAGCCTCCTGGCACTCACCCTGCACATCTCTATAAACATTAATGAGGTCACCTCTTAGTCTCCTCCTCTCCAAGCTGAAGTTGATGTCTTCATGTGTTTCATATTTAAAAGAAAATCTATTACCATGAAGTATCCAATGTTTATTACTAATCCAGGTGTTTGCTTTAACAGCTAAGTTGTCAGAGTTACCCTCTGGTTATCTTCTGCCCAAGATGCCATCTGCACACAAGAGTGCTTGGCAGTTGAATCATAGAATGGCTTAGGCTGGAGGAGATCTTAGAGATCATCTAATCCAACCTCCCTGCCATGCCCACCAGGGATGCCTCTAAACTAGAGCAGGTTACTCAAGGCCTTATCCAACTTGGCTTTGGACAGCTCCAGTGAGAGGGCAGCCACAACCTCTCTGGACAGTCCATTCCAGAGCATTGCCACCCTCGGAGTGAAACATTTCTTCCTAGGATCCTACCTAAACCTCTTCTACTTCAATTTAAATCCATTTCCCCTTTTCCTATCAGTAGACACTCCTGTAAAAAGTCCCTCTCCAGGCATCCTGTAGGTTCCCTTCAGCTTGGAAGTTCTCTTGCTGAAACAGAATCAAAAGATTCTGCTTGATGTCTCCTGGTGCTTCCACAGCAGATTCTAGTTAACAAGCAAAAAGGATGTTTGGTGTCCTCTGCTCTCTGTTCCTGCTCATCTCTTACCTGTTTTCTTGCTAACTTTACTTCTCTCTCTTCTCTTCTTGGGACACTTTTTATAACTTTTGAGAACAAGATGTGAATTAGAATCATAGAATGATAAGGTTGGAAGGAACCTCAAGGATCATCCAGATCCAACCCCCTGCCATAGGCAGGGACACCTCCCACTAGCACAGGTCACTCAAGGCCTCCTCCAACCTGGCCTTGAACACCTCCAAGCAGGGAGCAGCCACAACCTCCCTGGGCAACCTGTGCCAGTGTCTCACCACCCTCACTCCAAACAACTTCCTCCTAACATCCACTTTCAATCTCCCCTCTGCCACTTCAAACCCATTGCCCCTTGTCCTGGCATTCCAAGCCCTTGTCAATAGTCCCTCCCCAGCCTTCCTGGAGCCCCCTTCAGACCCTGGAAGGCTACTCTAAGCTCTCCTGGAAGCCTTCTCTTCTGCAGGCTGCAGAGCCCCAACTCTCTCAGCCTGTCCTCACAGCACAGCTGCTGCAGCCCTCTCAGTATCTTGGTGGCCTCCTCTGCACTGGCTCCAGCACTTCCATGTCCTTCCTGTGCTGGGGGCTCCAGAACTGCACCCAGGACTGCAGCTGGGGTCTGAGGAGAGCAGAGCCAAGGGGCAGAATCCCCTCCCTTGCCCTGCTGCCCACACTGCTCTTGCTGCAGCCCAGCACACAGTTGCTGTCTGGGCTGCACTCACACTGCAGCCTCATCTTGAGCTTTCCATCACCCCACACCCCCAGGGCCTGTTCCTCAGGGCTGCTCTCAGCCATTCCCCACCCAGCCTGGAGCTGTGCTTGGCATTGTGCCTACCCAGGTGCAGGACCTTACACTTGGCCTTCTTGAATGTCCTGAGGTTGGCCTGGGCACAGCTCTGCAGCCTGTCCAGGTGCCTCTGGATGGATCCCTGCCCTCTAGCAAGTGACTGTGCCACACAGCTTGGTGCCAGCTGCACACTTGCTGAGGCTGCACTGATTCCTCTGTCCATGGCACTGACAAAGATGTCAAACAGCACTGGTGCCAGCACTGACCCTTGAGGGACACCACTTGGCACTGGTCTCCATGTGGACATTGTGCCCTAGATCATCACTCTCCATGTGCCACCATCCAGCCAAATCTTGATTTTTTTTTTTTTTAAATGATATTCAATGAATATTGAATCTGAAATATAAGACTTTCAAATCTCAATCTCTTTTGAGGTGTATGTTTTGACTAACAGTGGCTGGAGGCATATCATTTTCAGGCATACATGTTTTTATTTCTTCATGTACACCCTGAGATATGTCTTAAGTCAGCTTTATTCCAAGATAAAGCAACATAAATATTAATAGAAGCTCTGCATTTCAGTATGTTTAATTTTTATCTCCTGCATATTTCATCAGAGCAGTATCAAAACCTTTTTGGAATCTTATGGTCATTCTGTATTTGTTCTAGACTGAACCTTCAAATGAACTTTGCAGGGTGAGAGGGAGAAAAAAAACAAACCAACTTCTAAACATCAAAATGTGCAGGCCTCTAAATATTACCTAAGATTGCTTTCCAGGCTCATGATTGCATAACCCAACAGATTCCAGCCTGCCAGACCTAGGAAAAATTTCCTTCCCTCATCACAAAGACTCTCCTCTTTCTAATGTGATAAAGCATCTGTTCAAAGCTGAAACTTAAACCTGTCACTAAGCCAGGATTTAATATTGACTGTCCTGCACACCAGGCCACTGCAAGCCTCTCTTTGCTTCACTTCTGAACACCAGCTGTGTGGAAGGGACATTTATATGTGGAGAGAAAGGAAAACCTACCTTATATAGAGCAAGGAATCCTCTTTGGGGGCAAAAAAATAAATTAGAAGGTAATTTTAACCAGTATCTCTCTATGCTTATTACTAGGGGCCAATAGTATAGAGCCTCTTCCAAAATGATCATCAAAACTAAGTCTTTTTGCTTGGTTTTTGGGTTGGTTTGGTTTTGTTTAGCTTTTTTCCCCCTACAGGATAGAACTGTAATCATAGAATCACAGAATGGTTTAGGTTGGAAGGGACCTCTGAGATCATCTAGTTCCAACCCCTCCAAAAAATAAAAGTAAAATCAAAATAAGAAAGGGAGAAAGAAAGAGAGAAAGAGAGAGAGAGAAAGGGAGAAAGAGAGAGAGAAAGGGAGAAAGAGAGAGAGAAAGGGAGAAAGAGAGAGAGAAAGGGAGAGAGAGAGAAAGAGAGAGAGAAAGGGAGAGAGAAAGAAAGAATTAAAGAATGAAAGAAAGAAAAAGAAGGAAGGAAGGAAGGGAAAGAAAGAAAGAAAGAAAGAAAGAAGGAACGAAAGAAAGAAAGAAAGAAGGAACGAAAGAAAGAAAGAAAGAAGGAACGAAAGAAAGAAAGAAAGAAGGAACGAAAGAAAGAAAGAAAGAAGGAACGAAAGAAAGAAAGAAAGAAGGAACGAAAGAAAGAAAGAAAGAAGGAACGAAAGAAAGAAAGAAAGAAGGAACGAAAGAAAGAAAGAAAGAAGGAACGAAAGAAAGAAAGAAAGAAAGGAAAGAAAGAATTAAAGAACAAAAGAAGTAAAGAGAAAGAAGGAAGGAAGGAAGGGAAAGAAAGAAAGAGAGAGAGAAAGAAGGAAGGAAGGGAAAGAAGGTCTTCGGAGAGGGCCGCTCCACAACCGCCCTGGGCAACCTGTGCTAAGCCACACAGGGAGCCACAGCTGTTCTGCAAAGGTGGATGTGTGGAGGTCCATAGGTGCTAAAGCCTTGTATGTAGCAGACTGTGCTAGTGCAAAACAGAAAGTTTATGTCTGTGTGTATAAAGGGGCAACCTGCAGACCTCTTAGCTGTTGCTGTAACAAATTCCATCTTTTAAATGGGCAGTTACAGCTCTGGGAAGAAGCTATCCAAGAGGCAGATAAAGTGAAATGTCCTTCCACCAGCTAGCAAGTCTAATCAGCTGCTGCATTAATGCATTAATAGACATAATTATTTTCTTCTCCATATCACAATAGCTGTGCCCTGCTTCTGAAATGTCAAGGTAACTTCTGCAGTCCATTCCAGGTCTCTCCAACCCCCTGGCTGTGCAGCCATACAATAAACCTTGCCCTGTCTCTCCTCTCTAACCCTCTGAAAAGATTACAGCCCACTTCTTTGGGTTTCAGCACACTTATTCCCTTTTTTTTTCCACACTCATTTAACCTTTAACTAGCTCCAAGATACTCTGCTTAATTATGATCAGGGTAGCAGGTGACCTGAGGCTTTTCTGTGTATAACAGGACTGACCTTTACTTGATTTGCCTCCATCTCCCTGTTTTTGACTTGGAGCTCTGCAGGGGAAGTGAAACAGCTTGTTTTGTTAAAGCAGGGAGGGAAGAGATAATAGTAATGGTAATAGTTAAAATAATAAAAGGCATCTGCTTGGCAAAATGATTTCTTGCTGCTTTCACAGCCTTTGTCAGCTCTACTCACCCTTAATTACTCCCTGCAGGTTGACTGACTGAACAGCAGTAGTGTGAAGAACAGGCCACACACTGGAGGAAGGTTGGGGTTTGATGTTTACCAACTATCAGGCATGTTGTGGCTGCAGAGCTCTGACAAGGTGATGCTGCTCAACAGCACCCAAGCTGCTCCAAGGCTGGTGGGTATGTTGACAAGTTAACATTTAAAAAGGCTAAAGAAAGAAGTGTAAAAAAGGAAAAGGATAGAGCAAATGGAAGGGAAAGAAAGGTCACAAGAGGGGCCTGGAGCACAGCCCTGTGAGGAGAGGCTGAGGGAGCTGGGGGTGTGCAGCCTGCAGAAGAGGAGGCTCAGGGTAGAGTTCATTGCTCTCTGCAGCTGCCTGAAGGGAGGTTGTAGCCAGCTGGGATTGGGCTCTGCTGCCAGGCAACCAGCAACAGAACAAGAGAACCCAGTCTCAAGTTGTGCCAGGGGAGGTCTAGGCTGGATGTTAGGCAGAAGTTCTTGCCAGAGAAAGTGATTGGCATTGGAATGGGCTGCCCAGGGAGGTGGTGGAGTGCCCATCCCTGGAGGTGTTGAAGCAAAGCCTGGATGGGACACTTAGTGCCATGGTCTGGTTGCTGGGCTAGGGCTGGGTGCTAGGTTGGGTGGATGAGCTTGGAGGTCTCTTCCAACCTGCTTGATTCTATGATTCTATGACTTTCCACAGTCATTTTACTTTTATACATGAACAAAGGGCTTGTTAAAACAAACAAGCAGCAGCTTTGCCAGGTTGCAGTGCTGTGTCAGGTTTCACCACATCAGATTCCACAGGCTGGATGTTGCTGCAGTAAAACCTTTGACAGCCTTTCCCACAGCATCCTCTTAGAGAAACTGGCCACTCATGGCTTGGATGGACAAACTCTTTGATGGGTAAAAAAGCTGCTTGGATGGCCAGGCCCAAAGAGTGGTGGTGAATGGGATTGAGTCCAGTTGGTGGCAGGTCACAAGCAGTGTTCCCCAGGGCTCAGTGCTGGGGACTGGTCTGGTTAGCATCTTTATCAATGACCTGGATGAGGGGACTGAGTGGACCCATAGTAAGCTTGTGGACAACACCAAGCTGGGTGGAAGTGTTGATCTGCTTGAGGGCAAGGAGGATCTGCAGAGGGATCTAGACAGACTGGATGGATGGGCTAAGAGCAACTGCATGAGGTTCAATAAGGTCCAAATGCTGGGTTCTGTGCTTTGACCATGACAACCCCTGACAGCACTGCAAGCTTCAGGAGGAGTGGCTGCAAAGCTGCTCAGCAGATAGAGACTTGAGGGTGTTGATTGCTAGCAAGCTGACCCTGAGCCAGCAGTGTGCCCAGGTGACTAAGAGGGCCAGTGGAATTCTGGCCTGTATCAGGAATGGTGTGACCAGCAGGACCCCCCTGCACTCAGCACTGGTGAGGCCACATCTCAAATGCTGTGTTCAGTTTTGGGCCACACACCAGAAGAAGGACACTGAGGTGTTAGAGTGTGTCCAAAGAAGGGCAACAAAGCTGGTGATGGGTCTAGAGAAGAAGTCTTATGAGCAGCAGCTCAGAGAGCTGGGGTTGTTTAGCTTGGAGAAAAAGAGGCTCAGGGCTTATCACTCTCTACAACTACCAGAAAGGAGATTGTAGAGAGGTGGGGATCAGTCTGTTCCACCATGTAATGAGGGATAGGATGAGAGGAAATGGTCTCAAGTTGCACCAGTGGAAGTTTAGTTTAGATATTAGGTAGATTTTCTCTTTTTTTACTACAAGTGTCCTGAGGCATTGGAGCAGCTTGTCCAGGGAAGTGTTGGAGTCCACATTCCTGGAGGTATTAAAGAGTGGTGTAGACACAGTGCTTATGGATATGGATTAGTCAAGGACTTGGCAGGGGTAGGCTAATTGAATTGACTTGATGATTTTAAAGGCCTTTTCCAGTCTAGGCAATTCTGTGCTTCTGTTTGAAAAAGGAGACAGGTTCCTGTCTGGTTTGCATTGTTTGGGGTTGGTTTTGTCTTTTTGAACAGCACTTTTGTCATAAAAGCTTTGCAGTGTATCTGAGTTAATGCCCTCACTGAAAAGTTTATCAATATTTTTTTTTCATGGTGTATCTAATTTTTGATCCCTCATGTCACTGATGCAATTCCTCTGATTTGGGTTCTGGTTCCTGGCTTTGGAGTACTTTCCTGCATCCATGGCAGGAAACATCTGCACATATTGAGCCAGCAATGTGCCCTTGTGGCCAAAGGAGCAAAAGGTATCCTTGGGGGCATCAGGAAAAGTGTAGCCAGCAGGGTTAGGGAGGTTCTTCTTCCCCTCCTACTCTGCCCTGGTGAGACCACATCTAGAATACTGTATCCAGTTTTGGGATACCCAGCTCAGGAGAGACAGGGACCTGCTGGAGAGTCTAGTGGAGAGCCACAAGGATAACTGGGGGACTTGAGCATCTCCCCTGTGCTGAGAGACTGAGAGCCCTGGGGCTGGTGGTCTGGAGAAGAGAAGGCTGAGAGGAGATCTGAGCAACATATACAAATATCTGAGGGGTGGGTGTCAAGTGGAGGGGACTGTGCTGGTTTGAGTTAATTGGAATATTTTTTAATAGAGAAAAATTGTACTATAGGCTGTGA
>VWYK01019579.1:1342-13478 GCA_013399775.1 Semnornis frantzii | reverse complement strand
ATTTGGCCTGCCTAGGTGTACCATGACAGAATACTCCTTTAATGTTGTTGTACACTCTCAGCTTCACACAATGCCCACCAAGGTGCAAGGAGACATGAGACTTCTGCACCATACTGGAGAGAGGCAGTGTGAATGGTTGTCAAACCCAAGGTTTCAGCCCTCATTGAAAAAACATACTTAACCTTGTCCCAGTGACTCTGCACCTTGCCTAAGAAAATAAACATTTTAAGATGAGCTTGAACAACAATTTGACATACTTCATATACTATGGTTTGCTGGTCAGTTTATGGGTTTATATGGAGGGTAGCCAAGCCATTTCTTGGGCACTTAAGCAAACAAAAAATCTCACTCACACAGGTAATGGACAACATGTGACAAAATTTACACATTCAGCAGTTATAAAGAAGAAATATTTGTGAAGTTAATTTGCTATTAGACTCATTGTAGAAACAGAAACTAACAGACCTTGACACCAGGGCTTTGAAGTAAACCTGAATTGCACCAACATTCAGAAAAGAAAGCTCTGGGTTTGGGGAAGGGCACAGTTTTGTTGGGCTACTCGAGACAGGAAGGATACAGAGGACCTAGTCAAAATTAGCTGCTTTTGGTATTTGAATAACAAGGTCTCCACATATTATATATGTCTTTCATTTAAAATAATACTTCAAATAAGAGAGCAGACACAATCAGAGTTATTGGAATATAGCTCTTTGTAGTGTTATCAGTAACTGCTTTCTCCTTTCAATAGGGCTTTGATTTGACTGTTAAATTTTGATTTAGGTTCTCTCAAGTAAAGACATTCCTCTCTCAATGGAACTCCTTCAGGAATAACTAATTTTACTGATCCATTTAGTAATCATCCCTGAAGGACTTTCTGAGCAGAGATTAAAGATGCACATTGCCAGTGTCACTATTTAGACACTTGAGAATCTGATTTACGGACTTTGATTTTGCCTTTCCTTTACATCCAAATTCTTGCCAAATGTGATCCCAGCCTGGTATTCATGAGGAAAATGGCACCAGACCCAAGAGTTTTCTGCCTTGATAATTAAAGATTTTGTGCCTGGCTCCTCTTACATCTATTCTGAAGCTTTTATATGTGATGTCAGAATTTGGCACAGTAGCAAAGTCAATAAGCTAAGCCTGAAGTCACAATCTTTGGAATCTGGAACTTCACACAGTTCAGAAAATAAAAACAGGGAAAGTATTGATGGCATTCAGAAGGATTCCTGAATGCACTCAGGCAGAACCAAGCTGGAAAACCAAAGGAAGTTGCTTGCAAACTGCAAGATGAACATGAGAATTCTTAAATATCAATATATAGGACAGAGTGTTTAAAGACCTGTGCTTGGAAAAGCTCCTTTTGCCAGGCATCATTTCATATTAACTCTCTCTGCAAGCTGCTGACAGTTATATCCTCAAATCTATTCTTGTCTTGTTAGAAGGAGATAGCTCCCGGAGTGCCACAGAGCTATGGTTTGTATTCGCTGTTAATGATGGGCACACCATTAATCAAGGTCCTCAGCAGCCCTTGAATACAGTGGGATGTAGAAATACAAGAGTTTCTCTCTTCTGATGCTTCTGAAAAATGTCACTGGCACAAACATCCCCAGGCAGAAACTCAGTCCCATTTTGGTGAATTTCATAGAATCAATTGTGTTGGAAGGGACTCTCAAAGGGCATCTTGTCCAATCCTCCTGCAGTGAGTTGGGATATCTTTGACTAGATCAGGTTGCTCAGGGTCCCATCAAGATTGACCTTGTACGTTTCCAAGGATATGGCCTCCACCACATATCTGGGCAACTTTTTCCAGTATTTCAGAATTTATTTCCAGAATAAGAAACTGATAAGAAAAAGGAAAAAACAAAACAAACAAAAAAAAAACACCACAAAAAAACTCACCATCAGGAAATGTTACCCATTTTTTTCAACTACTGGAGAACCAGACTGTAGAAATTATTATGGGACAGAAGATTACCAGGAAGCCTAAAAATTCCTATAATTCAGAACATTCCTGAAAGGTTCTAGGTCAGAAATTCCTGGTAAGCATATTCCTCAAGATCAAACCTTCCTCTCCTTATATAGATCACTGTGAGCCGTATGTGGATCATGTTCTGGCATGCATGTAACACTGGACATTGTAGCCCAATGATGAATGCAGAAGAAGATGCCATTCAAATGCCACACATTGGTATCACTGTGGAAAAGAATGAGGTGTGGAGGGAAAACATGGACCAAAGTTATAGTCACTATAAATCAATCTTGGTTCATTTTGACCTGAGAAAGGTTGGGCAATTCCTAGCAATGGAGCATGAGACAATTACCTCTCTATTCAAACACCCAGTAGAAAGGAATTCTGTGTGATATCCACTTGGCAAATAAATCTTTTGTCCTCCCTTCACAATAGCATGCAGATATATATATATTGAGAAACTAAGCAGCTAAATGTTTCTTTCGTCTCTGGGTCCTTCCACTTGGTCAAGCAAAGCATCCTGCCTCAGATAATGAAACAGAATTAAAGCTTGTGCTGCTTTCATACCCCAAGCAAAGAGGGAGCACAATCAAAACCCTTCCACCTGTTCTCAGTGCAGATATTTAAGGGACAATTTTTTACACTGAGGGTGGTGAAACATTGGCCCACATTGCCCCATCCCTGGAACCATTCCAGGACAAGTTGTTCTGGGGCTCTGACCCACTTGCTCTATTTGAAGATGTCCCTGCTGACTGCATGGGGGTTTGAACTAGATGACTCTTTAAGGTCTCTTCCAACCCAAAGCACTCTATGATTCTGTGATTACCATCTGAACATCAGCTTTCTTCAGCTGCTGGTGGGGAAGGAAGTCTGCTCTACTGTTGCAGCAGCTGCTCTGCAGATAAGAGCTCACATGTGCAGAGTGCATGAGATTGCAAAATATTCTCTACCTGGCCAATTACATGTCGCAAAGAACAAAGCAATAACATCTCAAAAGAAAACATCCTTCGGAGCCAACACTCCCTATATGCTGGAGTCTTTCATTGGGACATGCTTTAGTTCATATATATGGCTGGGTTTTATTGGTTAAGTGATTGATAAGAAAGAGTACTTAAACAGTGGCTCCAAACAGTAGAGCTAGATTGGGGGGTTAGGGAGATTCACGGGAGAGGGCTTCTGTAGGGGACTTCTGCTTAAGGGCTTCTAGAACTTAAAGGACACTCTGAGCTTCTGTTATAGACACTCTGTAATGCTGGGGATTCTACAACTCTGTAATAAAGGACTTCTGGAAGGACTTCTGAAATTCTCTACTCTCTGCATTTCTGGAATTCCATGGAGTGATAGGGTTTGTACATTCATTACCCAATGGCCTTAGAATCAAGGGATACTAGGACTACATCAGCACCCCCGAAATGGGGGTGAGATACCCTACCCCATGGGAGAGGAAGCCAGCAGCTGTTTTGTTTCACTCTGAGAGAGAACACGAAAAGAACATCACAACAAAGGCAGACAGGTGAGGATTGCCTTTTGCCAAAGAGGATGACTTCAGGCTCCGATAGGGCAGGTCTGCCTGTTGTGGTGCCTCCACATCATTCTCCATGTCATTCACCAGAGCCCCTCTTACCACTGTCACTAGGTTTGCATCCATATGGAAGGCTGTGACATGTAGCCCTGCCAGTGTACAGAGAGATCCAGCTATACTGCCTCCTATGTGGCAGTGGTGACCTTCAGAGAAGGCTGTGGCAGAGAACTAGAACCATCACTGTGGAAGAGTCCTTGGAATATTGGGACTTGGGACACTTGGGAAGTGGGCCTGTAGAAATATCTTCTGCATTTGCTTTTGGTGGCATGTCCCTATGTCCCAACAGAGTGGCACATATAAAGGTAAATAGAGAAGTATAAGCAGGGAAGCAGACAGACAAAACTACCACAGAAAAGGCTGTACTGTATATAAACCCAGCCTGACACAATGGTAATACATTCTTAGGCAAGAAACAGACAGCGTGAAAGACAGGAAGATGGAGAGAGGGATTTAGAACTGAACTTAATACTTCTGTGGTTTATTTGCATTAAGCTGAAGCAGTGTGTGTGTGGTTTGGGTTTTGCTTGGTTATATTGTTTCCCAGACTGCCTCAGGTGCTGGCAGAGAATTGTTTTGTTGAAGTCATGGGATGTTTTGGAAATTCATTGTCCCTGGGGAAAAATAAGGAGAGTTTCATTAAATTCTGGAAAAGTTCTGCAGGTCCTGAAACTCTGAAGAGTTATCCGTCAAGCAGGAGAGGATAAATACTGATGGGGTTGTTAAGTGCTACCTCTTGAGATTATGACTGCAAAATCTGATCTACAAAGCCAAAATCTTTCTGGGTTTTTGGCCCTTTTAGGTTGGTATTGAATGTTTACACTCAGTTATAACATGGCATAGTCTTTTGGGGTGACAACAAACAGCCTAAGAGTTGTAACTGAGGCTATACTGAGGCTAGCCGATGACCAAAGCTGCGACCTAAAGACCCCCTAAGCAGCTGTCAGGTAATACCGGGGCACTTCCCTGCTTGCCTGTAGCAGCAGCACACCACCACTGCATACTGATGGGGCCACTCCCAATCTAAGCAGCTGTAATAGGTTAAACCCTGAGACTGAGTTAACCCATCCATTCCTCCTGCTCCTGCCCCCTCCTCAATCCAAAGTGAGTAACACACAAAAAACCTGTGTTGAAATAAGATAAGCTTTTATGGAATAAATTAAATAATAATAATAATAATAATAATAATAATAATAATAATAATAATAATAATAATAATAATAATAATAATAATAATAATAATAATAAGAAGAAGAAGAAGAAGAAGAAGAAGAAGAAGAAGAAGAAGAAGAAGAAGAAGAAGAAGAAGAAGAAGAAGAAGAAGAAGAAGAAGAAGAAGTTGTGTAGCCTACTTGTAGGAAAAATACATTGAAATGCAAGAAAATAAACCCATAACTCAGTAAAACCAGTGTGCTAACCAGCTCCCACCCATATTGCCAACATTCCTGTGGAAAAGAACCAGGACCCAAAAACCCAGAACCCAAAAGCAGCAATTGGAACAGGAAGCCCCTCACTTCAAGCTTCATATCCAATCCAAACTTCAAGCCCCATACTACTTTACTCCATCCATCACTTCCATTTTGGAGTTGGCATGACAGCAGCATGGTACAATTAACAGCGGCAAATACTCAGCTTAACCCATCACGGCAGCTCAGCACTTCTCTTCAGCCTAAATACCTTTTAAAAATATTGTACTGACCACATTTTATTTAATAGTTTCACGGGAACCATGTTCACTCAGGTAGTGGAAGCCTCTGTCTTGAGGACAGCCTGTGTTTGCTAGACCAACAGTACTTTGGGACAAGTGCATCTCCTGCTACTTACATCTGCTGGTAAAGGTGGATCATCATTGCTGCCTTACTCAGCAAGAAGGCACTGGTTTTGTTTCTTATCCTGCCAGCAGTTAATGAAAAATGCTCAAATATCTCCTGGCATATGAGCCACAACTGTTCAATGTCAAGCAAGTGTTCGAATCAATAAAATACGGTGTCCTGCTGCATTGCGCCACGTCTCCTCCACGGTCTCCATGTGTTTAGCCAAGTCTTTCTTGTTAACTCCATTGATGCTTTGGAAGAAAAAACAGGGTGTTTCTTCCCTGTAAATGAGACAAAATATCTGCCTACGGCCTTTTGGGATGTATATAAAAGTTGGAGTATAAGATTGCTATGAAATCACTCTTCACTGTCCCTCCTCAGCGCGCCCAACATCTGAGAAGCCATAGACAAGGCTTAACTACATCCACTCTGCATAACAGTCCCTAGGCTGCTGCTATTTCAGAGGTCTGAATTCAATTTGAGCAGAACTTCTAGCATCTTCAGCTTATGGGCAAATACCCATTTTACTGTGGGTTTAACTAGAGTTCAAATTTTATATATATAAGATTCCTGCCATACTCATATACATGATTTTCATCCACAATAAAACACAAAGGCTCTTGAAAGCACTCAAAGAAAAATATACATAATTCTAATTTCTGGTGTATTTAGGTTGTTCTTTGTGAACACAAATATCTAATAATTTTAATTACTACAAAATCCTCATAAATCTGCAGGACTTCCACACAAATGAACAAAATTGTCTTCATCAGTCCAGAAGATTATGGCCACCTGTTAACAACAAAGTGCAATCTAGCCCAGCTTTCAGAGACTTAATTATCAGCAAACAATTCACATGCATGTCTGTATTTAGCTCTGTTTTGGATATAAATCCATACAATTTTTCTTGCCCTTTTAGCTATAGCGCAACACAAATAAGCACAAAACACTTCCTTCCTAGAGCACTTTGTTCCATATTTTTACTTCTTCCTTAGGCGTTCGGTTTTTAACTGGAAGCCAGTTGCTGATTTATAAGCAGCAGTTTTCTTATTGTGTTAAAAATTTCCTGCCATACAGCATCCTATGTTTCCCCTACCAAGCAGAGGATGTCAGGTCTTTAATCTTAATATTACCTCCTCGTCTGTTTATATATGACAGTTGCTTGTGGAAACTTCTATCCTTTCCACTTTGATGAAGGACACCTTTAGAAGGATGTGCACAGATAGCCTGCTGTGTATGCACTGTTCATGCATCACCCAGCATGTTCTGGCTTCTCTAAGAGGACAAAAGAAAGACTGGTAGCTGCTCTAGAAAGCCTAAACCTAATGAGAAGCACAGATGGAAAAAAAGGAAATGGACGTGAACATCTTAACCGAGTTGAAGGTTATTCATGTTCTGTTTACTCAAAAGGGTTTTGTTTTGCTTTCCTCCTCTGAAAATGTGCCTGCAGCTGTCATGCTGCCTACAAGTGGATTTTGGGAGGTGTTTCTCTAACAACTTTTGAACCCTGTCCAGAAAGGCACCCCTGGACTCAATGCACATAGCACAAGTGGCTGGGTATATAAGCATGGGGGTAGGTGCAGAGGGACAGAGGGTCATGTAGGACCCAGAAGCCAAGGCAAGATGTCAACAGAGGAAGGAGAATGCAAGAGGAAGGCTTTAGGGAGAGCCAAGAGGGAGGCAGGTAATAAGTGTTGAAGCATTTTAACTTCTCAAATAGTGACTGCACTTTCAGCAAGACATAAACTGACCCCAACCTCATGCTGACCTTACAAATATAACGTTTTGCACAGTGAGCAAGAGAGAAATGAATGCTTCTTATTCATAATGATGATGTGCATTTGACTGTGCTCTTCTGCTGCCTAAAAATATGTCAGGCAGGGTTGTGGTGCTCTGGCAGAGCTTCTGGAATTGGATTATTTCCCCTCCTCCACTTGGCATTGCAGAACAGTTGCTCTTAATTGCGCATCCTATCTGATTATTAACCACTGCTTCTGATCATGCTCCATCTCTTCCCTCATCTGCTTTTCATTTTTTGCATTGCCTCTTTGTAGTTGCAACAGACCTGCCTCCAGGCCTCAAATTATTTTCTATCATCTTTGTGTGCAACAGATTATTTTGAGTATTTTGATGAGTCCACTTGTCTTATGCTGTTTGTCTCTCACCTGAAGCTCTGGCTTGCTGGGTTCTGTATTGACCAAGAACAGACGCAGTTCCTAAAGGTGCTGGTGGTTGAAACACTACTTCATTCATGCTCAGGGGGTGGAAACCCTGAAGCAGCACACCCTGCATGAGATGGTAGTCTTCAAATTGTTCAGCAGGCCCAACGATGAAGGTACTGACAGTTACAAAATGGAAACTAGTTTTGGTACCACACTGCCCTGTCCATCCTTAAGAGGGCAAATAGAAAACTCACTAGTGGATGTCAGCTCATGGATGTTAGCAGAAGCAATGATTTTGCATAGGGTCTAGGGACACTGGCACAGTATAAGCAGTGCATGACAGAGGTTATAAAATGCACTCATAAGAAATATTTCATATATGCAGCCATTGCCTTCTAAACATCCTCACATCAACCTTTCATGTAGCCAGATACGAATGGCCTCTGAATTATCAAAGTAAATACATTTCTTTTTTTAAATCCTAGGAGACAGTCAGACTTCCTTGCCAAGACAATGATTAGACCATCACTTGGAGGCTGAAGCAGAGGAAAGGAATACATGAAAGAGATAATTAATGCATCCATTCAAATTACAGATAATGAAAAAAGGAAAAACTGGCAAGCACCTGGCACGTAGAAACCTCGTCTGGAAGTTGAGAAACAAGCAAGAAAAAGCTGGACTGGAGACAGACTTCTCTGGAGAAACAAAAATACCCAAAATCTCTAAGTACTGCAAGTATCCTATCCAGTTATATAGCAATTACTGAAGGAAAATAAAATTATTATTGACTGAGTTACTACTTTGCTACATATCCAGCAGCAGCCAGCTCTGAGCTGCTGTGCTGAGTACAGCAATGCTGGAAATTTCAGACAGGGAAACTGAATACCAAGTCTACATCCCTACTATCGATTACTGTGTTTTCATTTATAAATAATGGTGGGTTGTTTAGATTGCCAACTAAGAGCTCTAAGACTACCCAGGGTGGTATCTCATTCCTTTAGAAAGAGCTGGCTTGATGCATTATATACCCTAAAGGTCATCACAGCAGAAAGTGGCAATAAAGCCACAAAGCAGGAGTCAGTTGCATGGAAAAAAATTAGCTTTTTGTCTCATATCAGGAGGAATCTGAGATCTTCTGTCCTTTTTCCTGGATCAAAACAGACATATATATCTCTCAGTCAGTCACCAGTTTAACTCTGGTGTTTTGGAGCCTGCTTCCATAGTCACATTCACTGTTAAACTTGGATTAGATGAGGCAAATAATGTACAGGGGTTTGCACTTCCAAATACAAATTGAAATCCTCCATGCAGCTGATTTTCCTGTTGAAATGTGGAGAAGTTTTGCCCCTTTGAAACTGAGGGCCCTTTAAATGAGATATCTACCCTTCTTTTACACTCCAAAATGGACATCAGAAATATCAAATTCATGTCTTTTTACAGTCCGGATGTTATAAATAACTATAAGACCCTTTTGGAGGTTTTTGTTATCTGAGATGTAGGTTACACATCTGTTAATGCAACATCTAATGCAACTAATGGCTGGAGAGCAACCCTGAGGAAAAGGACCTTGGGGTCTTGGTTGATGAAAAGCTCAACATGAGCCTGCAGTGTGCGCATGCAGCCCAGACAGCAACTGAGTGCTGGGTTGCATCAAGAGCAGCGTGGCCAGCAGGGCAAGGGAGGGGATTCTCCCCCTTTACTCTGCTCTTGTCAGACCCTATCTGGAGTACTGTGTGCAGTTCTGGAGCCCCCAGTACAGGAAGGACATGGAACTGTTGGAGCAGTTCCAGAGAAGGGCCACGAAGATGATCAGAGGGATGGAGCAGCTCTCCTATGAAGACAGACAGAGAGTTGGGGCTCTTCAGCCTGGAGAAGAGAAGGCTTCGTGGATACCTTATAGTAGCCTTCCAGTATCTGAAGGGGGCCTACAGGAAGGCTGGGGAGTAACTATTTACAAGGTCTTGCAATGACAGGNCTTGAGTGAGCTGTACTAGTGGGAGGTGTCCCTGCCTATGGCGGGGGGTTGAAACTAGATGATCCTTGAGGTACCTTCCAACCTTACTATTCTATGATTCTGGGATCTGTGGGCCTGGCCTTGTGTGATAACTGTTTCTGCAAAATAGGGAAGTTCTTCCACTTGTTTAAAAGGAGGAGTGTTTCTGGAAAGGGCCTGTTAAATCTGATTTTTAACCACTGAATGCTTGGAGGTTTCTTAAATCAGGGTCCTCTCTGGGAGGTTTTTATTCTTGCTGCCCCTGGAGCTGAGACTTGTGCAGTCATGCTGCCTATTGGTTCCCTCTAATAGCATCTGAACCCACTGGCCAAACATCATCATGCTTGCCAGAGGTCTAGACCTCTCTCAAGGTTAACATAAAGAGAAAAACAGATAATGAAGGGAGAGAGAATAGTAGTTAGTGCATTTACTGCAGAAGGGTTTCAAGGAGAGTTCAGCCACAGAGAAGTTACTCAAGGAAGAGAAATGCAGAAAACAGCCTCTGCTGAATCTGCTCACCATGGAGCAGATTGTCAGAGGAGTGTTAGCTTCAAAAACCCAAATGGATTGTTCACTCTGACAACATGAGGTACATGTCTTCACACAAATGAATTTCTTCTCTGGCTTCTCAAGCAGATGAAGTGTGGTGGACTGGTCTAGCTTTGTTTTATCTACAAAATCAGATTTGTTGTTCTTTTGCAAGTGACTAACAGAGTGCTCAGGAGACATCTCTGGCACTGTTCCCTTCAAGAATCAATCGCTGAGTGCTTATAGCCAAGCACTTGCAGAAAAGAGGTATCTAGTAAAAGGTAAATCAGCTTCCTTTCTCTTTTGTCATGGATTGTGCATCTCAAACAGTATATGCCATTATAACAGAACAGGACAGCAATTCTTTTCCATGCAGTCCATGCAACACAACCGTGGTAAGCACAGGTAGTTTCCTAATAGAAGGAAAATCTGCTGATTTGTGCCACAATACTTTATCAATGTCCTGGAAAATTGTGAAGCCCACTGAAAGAAATTATAACAGACTGAAGGCACAGGGAGAGTGAGGCAACATTTTCCATTGGATCTCTGCAGGCAGGTTAGGGCTGCTTGCTTTGGGACCTTCTCCCGGCAGCAAAGAAAGCTTTGTGCTTCGGGATTATGAAGGGACTTCTAATAGCCCAGATTGCTCTACTAGGCAATCTATCATTTATTTATTGAGTTTTAATGGGATTGAATAGCTGTCAGTCCCTCCTGGATGCATCCTGCGTTCTGCTCTGTAAGTGACAGATAGGCACTGTTAATACTGTGGTGGACAGATACATGAATTTTAGAGGGAGATGTTTCTTAAGTTTAATATTTTATGCTTCTCCCCACATCCAGAAGGCTACAGCACAACTGGAAAAGATGCAGAAATACACCAAGATGCATCTGTGCATCAGCAGTGAAGATGATCAAAGGTACCAAGAGGCCTCTACACCAGAAACCACTAAATCAAGGAGGGCTCTTTTGTTTGAAAAGGAGGTGAGTGAGCATGAAATGAGGGAGACCGGTAAAACCACAAATGTCAGGAAGGAAGCCACCAGGAGACAGTTGCCAGATGGCTCTTCTAAGTTGAGAAGCACAGGACAGCAAGTGAATCTGTCAGGCAGAAGTTTTAAAGAAGAAAAAATACCTGTGCACATGATATGCAGCTAATTAGTGGACTGCTTCGAGAGACATCTTTGTTAAGCTTAAAGGCTACCTGGGCTCAAAAAGCAGCCAGACCTATTGAAAAGAGAATTATGTCCACTGTTTTGGATGGTTGAAGTGACCCTCTGCCTGTTATCCCTTGTGGGTATTTACATCTATGTCTTCAGATCTGAGACTGACAACAGGCTGCAGGACAAATGCTACAAGAAGCCCCACAGCTACCTCCCACTCTCAGATCAGGCTGCGGTGGCCACTTGAGTAGGCATACTCTGGAGCTTCCTGCCCTATGGCACATGATGGGGCTAGATGAGGCCAGAAGTAGCCTCTCTTGTTTCTCGCTCAGAGAGCAACCTCAGGATGTGGAGCAGTTCCCTCTCTGGTGGATGTCGGACCAAGGGCCCCCACGGGGCTCATCCATTTGAACTAAGGAAAAACTACATGATAGCTGTTCTACAATGTCCTGCAATCCATTTGTATAAAACCCCCAAAACTTTGAAGGTAAAGCAGGTGTGCTGGGAACACCTGCTCTTCATCCAAGCCTTTAAGCCCCTCTCCTGGGCTTGTTCAGCATGATCATGTTCAACTTGTTTGGCACCCCACATGTACACTGGTGATACCTGATATGTCCTACTCATGTTGCTCCTCAAATAGTCAGACTTACATTATTTAATGATTGTGTCTGTTTGGTGTGCTGGTTTGAGCTAATTGGAATATTTTAATGGAGAAAATTGTACTATAGGCTGTGAAGGAAAACAATGGTGATGTCTACTTCACTCATAGGCTTGCTGCGATGTTTACAAAAAGATAAAAGAGTGTCTCGAGTGGGCAGTCTGGGTCACAGGGCACAGCCTCTCGGGGCAAGCGGCTTCTTGGGCTCTCTAGCAGCTCTGGCTTCTCCTCTCTGTTGAATAACTTCACTAACCACTTTTCTTCTAATCC
>VWYK01019575.1:0-10637 GCA_013399775.1 Semnornis frantzii | reverse complement strand
CCGATCCTAGCAAGTCAACTGTGCCACACAGCTTGGTGCCATCTGCAAACTTGCTGAGGGTGAAAACAAAATTTGTCACTGAAAACAAAAATATAAAGAGGTTTTAAGTAAGAAGTTGTGGTTTTAGCATTTAAAACCAAGTTTCCCCAGACAAGAAACCCCCCAAACTTCAACGTTCACTCTATCTGTTCCATTTTTTGCCTTTAATTCCTTCTCTAAGCGTTTCCTCTTTAGATGTTTCACCTTTTGGGGCAGGGACTGTTCACTCTTTGTACAGTGCATACATAGAACATAAACTTTTTCCTCGGTGAGTTGTAAACAGGGCAGTAATCACAGCTGCTGATGTCATAGAATGGTTTGGGTTGGAAGGGACCTTAAATATCATCTAGTTCAAATCTCCTGCAGGGACACCTCCCACTAGCCCAGGTTGCTCAAGGTCTCATCCAGCCTGCCCTTGAACACCTCCAGGGAGGGGGCATCCGCATACTCCCTGGGTAACCTCTTCCAGTCTCTCTCCACCCTCACTGGAAAGGATTTATTCCTGATCTCCAGTCTAAATATGCCCTCTCTGGCTCTAATCCATTGACCCTCATCCTGTCACTACACGCCCCTGTTAAAAAAATCCCTCCCCACCATATAGGCCACTCTCAGGTACTGGTAAGCTACAAGGAGGTCTCCTTGGAACCTTCTGCAGGCTGAACAACCCCAGCTCTCTCACCCTGTCCCCTTAGTAGTCTGCAACTACTGGCCAGAAAACTCTGACCTGCTTCCAGCTGTCTTGTCTGTGAGATGAGTCTCCCCCTAAGGAAAAAGGAGCAGCGGAGACTCTCACACTTCTCTGCTCCAGTGTGGAGTTCCTGCCACAGGACACAGTCCTCTATGACCTCCTCCAACATGAGTTCACAATGAACTGCTCCAACGTGGATCCCTTTCATGGGGTGTTGTCCTTCAGGAACAGACTGGTGCAGTGTGGGCTTCTCTCTCCATAGAGAGTCCTGCTAGGAACCTGTGAGCTGCTCCTGGAGTCCTTCAGGTATCCACCTGCTCCACCATGGACCTCCATGGGCTGCAGGGAACAACCTGTCACACAATGGGCCACAGGGGAATCTCTGTGCCAGCTCTTGGAGCACCTCCTACATCTCTCTGTTCACCGACCACCGTGTCTGCAGAGCTGTTTCTCTCACATGCTCTTACTCTTCTGTTTCTTTTAGTTAGAACTTCATCGATTAGTGTAATTATTTAAGTGTCCTGGCTTTGATTTGTACTCCAGGAGCAGGAGCTGGAGAAGGCTGAGAAGAGCAGCAATGTTGAAACGCTGGAACAGGAAGTACGAACTCTGCAAAATGAGAAGATAAACCTGGACAAAGCTCTCAGGAAACTGGATCAGGAGATGGAGCAGTTGAATCTGCATACCATGACCATTACCCAGAGGAACATGCTAAAGAAAGACAAAGTAATTTTTATGTTATCATCTTTTAAGTGAGGGAGATGAAATTAATGCAATGCTCCACCATGGGGTCGTGTTAAGTCCTCTCAGTATCTGCGTGCTTACCAACAATCATGTGCAGAGCTTCTGAGTTCACTGAAGTCATTCACTCCATGGGCACACTTAGTGACATCAACTGGCAGGTAGGAAAAAGTTCATCTAAAATGCTTCATTTCCCCAGGCAGATAAAGAAGACCAGATCAGAAAAGTGAAATCAAGACATTCTGAGGAACTGACGTCACTAATGGGCTACTTCCCTAAGAAAAACCAACTTGAAGACTGGCTTCATGCTCAAAATAGAAAGATTAATCAGGCAAGGGATAATCTTGCAGCTCTGAAGTAGGTATTAATTTAGTTCATTAGGTTTCCTTAAGTATTTATGTAATTGTGAGTGGAAACATTGGAGAGCTTAATGTGCTTAATGTGCCTGTGAGTTTAATTCGTTATTGCTTATTTGGGTGTCTGCAAAATCAGTGTGTCCTGCAGAAGCTTAAACTACATTGCCACCTAGAAAGGATGGATCAGATGGTCCTTGGGGTCCCTTCCAACCTGGCATTCTGTGATTCTGTGTGAAGCTGTGTCATGTAGAATCATAGACTGGTTTGAGTTGGAAGGGACCTTGAAGATCATCCAGTTCCAACCCCCTGTCATGGGCAGGGACACCTACTAGACCACATTGCTCAAGGCCTCATCCAACCTGCCCTTTAACACCTACAGGGAGGAGACATCCACAGCCTCCCTGGGCAGCCTGCTCCAGTGTCTCCCCAACCTCACTGGGCAGAATTTCTTTCTTATCTCCAGTGTAAACCACCACACTTTGTGCCGATCTTGGCTTAAGAACAAGCTGTCGCTACAGGTTTCCTGAAAAAACCCTTCCTGCTTAACAGCTCTGTAATGCACATTTCGAATTTACCTCCCCTGGTTTTGGGGAGCAGCAGCTCAAAACCTGGGGTTTGTCTCTTTGGTAATAAAAGAGTTTGTGTGTTGCTGTTTCAGCAAGCGGCTGGCGTCGGTGGAGTATGATAAAACTCACACCAGCAGCGAGCTGAAGAAGAAGGAGGAGCAGTTGTACCACCATGAAACTCTGCTCTCTGATGTGTGTGGAAGCCAGGATTTTGACAGTGATCTGAAGAAACTCCAGGATGACATTGAGAAAAGCTCAAAGCAGCGAGGTAAACTTGGAGAGCTCTGTTCTGGTTTTCCCTAAACCTTGTTTTAAGTGTCAGTCACAGACAGGGATGCTGCGATTCTGTACCAGGATTGTTTGGGTTGGAAGAGACCTCCAAGATCATCCAGTCCAACCATTAACCCACCACCACCATGGCCACACCTTTCTTGAACACCTCCACCAACCTGGGCAGCCTGTTCCAATCCCTGACCACTCTTGCAGCAAAGAAATTGTTCCTGATCTCCAACCTAAACCTCCCCTGGCACAATTTCAGGCCATTTCCTCTCCTATCACCTGATGCTAGGGATAAGAGGCCAACCCCTGCCTTTCTCCAACCTTTCAGATAGTTGTAGAGGGCAGTGAGGTCTCTGTGCAGGACAATGAGGTCTCCCCTCAGCCTCCCCAGGACAAACCATAGACAGAAAAAACTTAAAGGAGACTCCCAAATCTTCTGATTTTCTAACACATTTACTGCTGTTTCTGTTTTGCACTGAAGCAGGCTCAGTGGTTTAAATTCTTTCTGTTAATTCTTGTGTTATGTGTAAACAAAGTATCTGCTTTGACTCACTGTGAGGGTGTAAATCCTGATCTCAGAAATAAGGAGGTGTCTGAAGGTGTGAATCTGCTGGGTGGGAGGACATGTGCAGAGCCAGCCATCTTGTCTGGCTTACCCCAAAGGGCTCCTGCTGACTGAAAGAGCAGTTCCTGCAGGAAGCACCCATTTCCACTTCAATTATTGTAGCATGAACATCTTTTATTAAACAGCTTTGCAGAACAATTCAGGATGACAGAGGCTTGGGGAGGTGATTTAGGGCTGCCTGCTGATGAAAGGTCAGCATGGGGTTCTGACCAGGTCACCTGGGACCTTTTCATGTGGGGTGCATTTGGAGTGTAACCAGCAGATTGAGGGAGGTTCTCCTCTTTTGCTCTGCCCTAGTGAGGCTGCAGCTGCAGTACTGGGTCCAGCTCTGTGTTTCTGCAATTCAAGAGAGACAGGGAACTACTGGAGAGAGTTCAGTGGAGGCTACAGAGCTGCTGAGGGGCCTGGAGCATCTCTGTGAGGAGCAAAGGCTGAGAGCCCTGGGGCTGAGAGCCTGCAGAAGAACAGCCCCAGAGGGCAGCTGAGCAATGCTCAGCAAGCGATAAAGGGCAAGGTGCAAAAGATTGGGGCCAGGCTCTTGTCAGTGGTGCCCAATGACAGGACAAAGGGTAATGGGCACAAAATGGAACCCAGGAAGTTCCATCTGAAATGTCTTTGGTGTGAGGGTGCAGCAGCCCTGGAGCAGGCTATGCAGAGAGGTTGTGGAGTCTCCTCTGGAGATATTCCAAACCCCCCCTGGCCATTGTGCTCCTGGGCAAGCTGCTGTGGGTGCCCTGTTTTAGCAAGGGAGTTGGGTGGATGATCTCCAGAGGTCCCTTCCAACCCCACCACACTGAGATTGTGTTTTCCTACCTCTGTGACTTTTATGGGATTCTAATTTCCTCTTCACTTCCAGTGGACAGATATTCCAGATCTGCTGATTTTCTGCTTCCTAAGCATCAAATCTTTTGTTCCTTTCTAAACCAGCTGTGCTTGCTGGAGCCACTGCAGTTTATTCCCAGTTCATTACACAACTGACAGAGGAGAACCAGTCCTGTTGCCCTGTTTGCCAAAGAGTTTTCCAGACAGAGGCCGAGTTGCAGGATGTCATCAGCGATCTGCAGTCTAAGCTGCGCCTGGCTCCAGACAAACTGAAGTCAACTGAGCATGAACTTAAAAGGAAAGAGAAGAAACGTGATGAAATGATGAGTCTCAAACCACTTAGGTAAAGTTCTTGGCAAACCATGTTGTTACAAGCTGTTTTCTTTCAAATGCTTGGCTTTTGGTCCCTGAAAATTACACAGACAAAGAGGAGCCCTCAGCACAGGAAGGACATGGAAGTGTTGGAGCGGGTCCAGAGGAGGCCACGAAGATGCTAAGAGGACTGCAGCAGCTCTGCTGTGAGGACAGGCTACAAGAGTTGGGGCTCTGCAGCCTGGAGATGAGAAGGCTTCCAGGAGACCTTAGAGTAGCCTTCCAGTATCTAAAGGGGGCTCCAGGAAGGCTGGAAGGGACTGTTGACAAGGTCTTGCAATGACAGGACAAGGGGCAATGGGTTTGGTGTGGCAGAGGGGAGATTGAAAGTGGATGTTAGGAGGAAGTTGTTTGCAGTGAGGATGGTGAGACACTGGCACAGGTTGCCCAGGGAGGTTGTGGAGCACAGCATCACCCAATCATATTGGATGATTCTGTGCTCCACAACCTCCCTGGAGGTGTTCAAGACCAGGCTGAACGAGGCCTTGAGTGACCTGTACTAGTGGGAGGTGTCCCTGCCTATGGCAGGGGGTTGGAACTGGATGAGCTTTGAGGTCCCTTCCAACCTTACCATTCTGTGACAGTCCAGTATATTTGATCAGTTATTTTAAAACCTCTCTTATGTGGCTTGGGCTTTATGAATGCAGAAAATAGGTAATATTAACAATTCAGAAAAGGTGCCTGCAGTGTCTTCCCATTTCCAGGCTGAATGATTATTAAAGCTATGAAAACACTGTTTGGTTCTTGCCTCCTTTTCTCCTCCAGAACACAATCAAATCACAATATTTCTTGTCAGTGTTTTGGTTTGGGCTTCTTAGCATTTGTACAGCATTTAAAACAAGAGTGAGGAGTAGAGCCAGTAGGTGAAGAGGCTCCAGTCTAACCGCATTTAGAGTAGTGTGTGAGTTTTTTTCCTGCCAGCAGGTGGGGAGGCTCCAGTGTCAGAGCAGACCTTTGTTCTGAGACAATCTGTAGAACATATGTTGGAGGGTAGAGCTTTCCTTCACAAGAGGGCACTCCTGCATAGAGGATTTCAACCCTATCATGAGCTGTATTGAAGTTAACAACCAGGAGACTGTGTTGGTTTCATCTCACCTGTCTAAACCAATGTGTCATTACCTTAGCTGACCATGTAGCATCAAATGTGGGCAAGCTTTAGGGGATAATATTTGGCTACACTGAATCCTCTACTATTAACTCATATCACCGAGTTTGTGACCTTGAGTGTACTGAACTTGAACCGCTGGTTTCGGCAAAGGAAATCTTGAATGGATTTGGGTTTTGTTTCAGGCAAACTATGTCTGAACTTCAAGACAGGGACATACCAAACTTGAGGAACAAGATCCAGAATGCAAACAGAGATTTAACAGCCCTGAAGGCTGAGATAGAAGAACAGGAAGCAGCCTTGCAGGCAACTATGGCTGAGGAGGAGAGTGGCAAGGCGTGTTTACAGGATATAACACTAATGGAAAGGTACCAGGTATGCTTTGGTAACTTTATTCTCTTACCTATAGTGACCATAGAATGCACAGGTGTTGCAAAGGACCTCTGGAGGTCTTCTAGTCCACCCCCACCCTGCAGCAAGCTAGGACATTGATAACCACTTGCTAGCATTTAAATATGAGGTCTTAAGCAAAGTAAAACCACTTTAGAAGACACCAGAACATAGGTGAGCTTAGTACTAATTCTTAATGTATTATGTAATACTTATGCTTGTATTAGTATTATATAATTATTAGTACCAATAGTTCATGTATTATGTAATACTAATATTGTGTAATTATTAGTACTGATTCTTCATGTATTATGTAATGATGCCTTCTCTTAAGGACCACAGAGTCCCTCCTTCTGAATCAGTTCTGTGCTGTAGTAACTGGGGACAGAGGAATAATCCAGAACTTGAGCACAACTTGAGTACAGCTGAGTGGCTTTCAGTCCTCAGTGTATTCTCAGATTCTACTCTCTTTACTTCCATAGAGTCACAGAATTATTTAGACTGGAAAAGTCCTCTGACAGATCACAGAGTCCAAACCTTAGCACTGCCAGGCCACCACTAAACCATGGCTTTGAAACCCCTCCAGGGATGGGGACTCCACACTGCCCTGGGCAGCCTGGGCGAGGCCTTGGCAAGCCTTTGTGTCTTGTCACATATGCTTTCCTGTTCTGTGGCAAGGGGGAATGGATATCCTACACTTACCTTTCAAAACAGGAGGCTGTTTCGAACAGTCTTCAGGCCTTTATTAGCAACAGTCTCTGCTTGACTGAACCACAAGAGGGACAATTATTGCAGAGAACCTGAGGCCAGGCAAAGGGCTGAGAGCACCTCACTGGTGGGAGATGGCAGCACCTCCTGAGGCTCCAACACTTCAGTTGTCACAGGGACTGGTTGCAGTGTTCTGAGGGGATGTCACAACCTATCCACCCTTACCAACTGATTTCCTCTCACAACGAGGAATTCCAGTTCCTAGCAGCCTCACTGCCTATGATACTACATTGCTGAAGCAGAGGAGATGAATTTGAAGGTCTTGAGTCATGAATTCCTCAAGCTGGCTCCATGCCAGAGATGAAACCCCACATTGTGAAGCACTAACAGTATGGTAATGGTACTTTTCTTCATACTTTCAGACTGATGTTAGGGATGCTGAACGGAAAATTGCTCAGCAGGACGCTAAGCTGCTGGGGGTTGATATGAGTAGAACTGTTCTCCAAGTAAGCCAAGAGAAACAAGAGAAGAAACACTTGTGGGATACAGGTAGGTCACACAAACCCAGCTTTTCATTTTTATATTGACTTGCTGCCAGCAGAAGTGCAAACTTTAGTTTGCTTACTTTGCATTCTGAAATGACTCTGCTCTAGCAGTTGGTTGGTTGGTTTGGGGTCGTGTTGGCTTAGTTCAGAGTTAACATTTTCAGAAGGGAGACAATTAATGCTTTTAACAGCTGCCTGACTGTTTCACTCTCTGCTTGTTTCCATCAGTTACTGGTAAAATTGAGTTGAATCAAAAACTCAAGCAAGACCAGCAAAACCAGATTCAGCAGCTGAAGAGTGCAGTTAATGACCTCAAAGCAGAGAAGCTTCAGATTTCCAGCGGCATGCAGCGGCGGCGGCAGCTGGAGGAGCAAACGGTGGAATTAACCACTGAGGTTCATTCCTTGTGCAGAGAGATCAAGGTAGGAAATGCTCTGCACTGGTAACGTGAGCCAGGGCTGTGCACTTGCAGCACAGAAAGCCAACCACACCCTGGGCTGCATCAAAATCAGCGTGGGCAGCAGGTGGAGAGAGGGGGTTCTGCCACTCTGCTCTGGCGAGACCTCACCTGCAGTGCTGTGTCCAGCTCTGGAGCCCTCCACACAAGAAGAACATGGACGTGATGGAGTGAGTCCAGGGGAGGGCCACATAAATGATCAAGGGGCAGAGGCACCTCTGCTATGAGGACAAGCTGAGGGAGCTGGGATTGTTAGCCTGGAGAAGAGAAAGCTCCAGAGAGACCTTAGAGCAGAAGGATGGAGAGAAACTGTTCACAAGGCCCTGCAGTGTTAGGACAAGAAGCTATGGTTTGACGTCAGAGAAGAGCAGATTTAGATTGGATGTTAGGAACAAATTCTGCACCATGAGGGTGATGGAATACTGCAACAGGTTGCTCAGGGAGAGATAGTGGAGGAGCCATCCCTGGAGATATTCAAGGTCAGGCTCCAGGAGGCTCTGAGCAGCCTGATCTAGTGGAGGATGACCCTGCTGACCCCAGGGCGAGGTTGTACTAGATGACATTTGCAGGTCACTTCCAACCCAAACCATTCTGTGATTCTGTAACTCTTACCATGTTTTCCTGAGGGGAAAACAACCCATCACAATTCTGTAATCCTACCCCAGAAAATGTGGTATTAAACATTTTCCTGCATTTGTGTCTGCAGAGGATGAGGAGTGATAGCTTCAAACTGGAAGAAGCAGATGGATTTAGATCAGACATTAGGATGAAACTCTTCCCCATGGGGGTACTGAGGCACTGGAACAGGTTGCCCAGAGAAGATATGGAGGCTCCAAGACTGGCAGTATTCACAGCTAGGTTGGATGAGATCTTGAGCAAGCTGCCCAAGGAGGTGTCCTTGCTAACAACAGGGGATTAGAAGTCAATGATCTTTAAGGTCCTTTCCAACCCAAACCTGTCTGTGAATTTTGGAAATTTCCAGAACTTCTTTTAATACATATTCTTACATCTTTATTTTAAATACACAAAACCAAAAAACAAACAAAAAAAAATGGAAATAAGTAGCACATCATTTTATTTTTTCCCACTTGAAAACTCATTGACCTTTAAGAGAATGAGAAAAGAAAGAGCATTTTCTCTCAACTCTTTTTTTTTCAGGAAGCAAAAGAGCAGGTCCTTCCTTTGAATGCAACCCTAGATGAATTGCAGCAGGAGAAGGAGGATCTGGTCAATAAAAGGATTGCATGTAATAAAGAAGCACAAGAGAAGGTTGGTGTGCTCTTGGCAGCACTGGGAGATAGGATTGCATCATCTTCTCCAGGCATTGATGGAAACCATGGGAATGAGTTTGCTTGTAGGAAACAGCAGCGACTTCAGTGGATGCTCTTAGGTTCCAGTACCTGAAAGGAGCCTACAAGGAAACTGAGGAGGGACTTCTGACAAGGGCTTGAAGTGCTGGGCTGAGGGGCAATGGCTTGGAACTGGGAGAGGGCAGATTTAGACTGGAGAAATTCTTCACGGTGAGGGTGTTGAGATGCTGGCAAAGGTCGTCAGGGAGGTTATGGATGTTCCCGTCCCTGGAGGTGTTTGAGGTCAGGTCAGATGAAGCCTTGAACAGCCTGGGTTAGTGGGAGGTGTCCCTGCCCATGGCAGGGGTGTTTGCACTGGATGATCTGTAAGTTCTCTTCCAACCCAAACCTTTCTATCAACCTGTGGTGCTACTTCTGAAGGAAAAGGAAAGAGCCAAGTCAGGAGGTGAACTGACTTAGAGTTAACCTTTGATAGTCTTGTCAGAAGGCTCTTAAAGACATCTGGCAAGAAGTTCTCACCAGTCCTACTAGAATCTAAGAGAAATAACAAGGGAGACTGTAACCTGTCCTTGTCAGAAACCAGGCCTGGTTCTCTCAGGTAGTGACCCTCTTGTGTAAGCACAAGTGAGTGTGATAGCATTTATTTTGGGCACCAGTTATCATGGTGATGAGGACCATCTGTACTCCAAATGCTGAAGGCTTTATTAGGAAATTAAAGGCAAAGGTGGTGAGGAATTGTACCTTGATTAGAATGTTACCAGGTGGTCTGATCTGTGACAGCACATCAGCTCTTGGGCATAAGACTCTCTTTCATTTGACCTGTACCTCATTGTATTTCATTTCATTTGCCCCCTGCAGATAAATGGCATCAAAGAGAAAGTTAAAGACATAAACAAGTACGTGAAAGAAATTGAGAACTACATTCAGCAAAGGAAAGATGACTATAAAAAGGTAACCTAACAGGCTAGTTGATGAAAAGTGGACATTAAAAGCACTCTTGTCTTTTAAATGCTTTGCTGTTTCATTTTTTTCAGCAAAAGGAGGCTGAACTTGAAGAAGTAAATTCTCAATTAGCTGCCTGTGAGAAACGGAAGGAAAACATAAGTGAAGAGATGGAAACAATTCGCCAAGATATTGACACTAAAAAGGTAAATGCTTCTCTGTATTGTCTTGTGTTTGCAGCTTCTTTGAGTTTGAGAATCAGTTCATTCAAACATGATCCAACAACTTCTTGCTTTGTGTGGAGATAGATACAGGAAAGGTGGCTGCAGGATAATCTCACTTTGAGAGAACGGAACAAAGAGCTAAAAGGAGTTGAAGACAATATAAAGCACCTGGTGAAGGAGATGGGAGAGATGAAAGTCCCACAGCTGAAAAAGTAAGCATCCTCAAACCAGAAACAGACAATTTTTTTTGGTTGGAAAATGTCTCTGAGTTCTTCCAGTCCCAACTGTCTACTTAACACCACCATGACCATTAAGCCATGTCCCCAAGTGCCATGGCCACAGGTTTCTTGAATGCCTCCAGGGATGGGAACTCCACCACCTCCCTGGGCAGCCTGTAGCAATCCCTGACCACTCTTACAGCAAAGCAATTGTTCCTAATCTCCAGCATAATCCTCCCCTGGCACAATT
>VWYK01019574.1:10460-28635 GCA_013399775.1 Semnornis frantzii | reverse complement strand
GTCCAGTGACAGGACAAGGAGAATAATTTAAAGCTAAGGGAGAGGAAGGTTAGGCTGGATCTGAAGAAGCATGATGATGGTGAGACTCTCAGATAGGTTGCCCAGGGAGATTGTGGATGCCTTCTTCCCGAGGATGTTTAAGGCCAGGTTGGATGAGGCTTTGAGCAGCCAAGCCTAATTGAGAGGTGTCCCTGCCCATGACAAGCAGGTTGGAGTAGATGATCTCTAAGGTTCCTTCCAATCTAACCCATTCTATGATTCTGTGAAAGAAAATCTCAGTTGAATTTGACCCTTCCTATCAATTGGTGGTTCAATATCCTCGCACAGTCTACAACCACTGTAATATTTCACTGAATTTTTCATTTAATGAACCATTTAATATCAGATGGATTTACCTTACTTTTTCTATTACTTTAATGCATCTTTTAACATCTAGCCAGGGTTATACATTACTAGTTGCTTGACCCAGCACTGCCAACTGTGTTATTATATACCAGAAGCATTTCGCTTTTCTAAATTCTTTCCAATTATTTATGACATACTCTATGTGATGGAAATCACCAGCAGACACATGTCAATGAGAATGTTAATATACTGACAGAAGATAAAAATAATAATTCAGGTCCGGAATGCACATCATTAGTGGTGTCTTAATCCTGCCAGTCTAGGCAGGCCTACCTTCAAAGTTATTGCTGTAAAAGACCATCATAGAATGGAATGCCAAAATCATAAGGAGATGGTTTGCAGGAATACAGTCATTATCTATGGCTGGCCAAGTTTAGTCATCGTCTGTGTTGGCTGAGAAGGCCAAGAACACCATGGCTTGTATCAGAAAGAGTGGAGTCAACAGTAGGGCAGTGATCTTACTCCTATACTCAGCAGTGGAGAGGTCACACCTCAACTGCTGGATTCAGTTTTGGGCCCCTCACTACAAGAAGGACATTGAGATGCTGGAGTGTGTCCAGAGAAGGGCAAGGAATCTGGTGAAGGCAACTTGCCTTAGATGTTATAGCTTTTTATTATCCTCACAGCCTTATTCAGCTGAGTTCTGAATATCTCCAAGGATGGATACTTCCTAACTTGTCTCAGAAAACTTTTCCAGTCTTTAACCACCTTCACAGTAAGATTTTGTTTTCCCAGTATCTAGTCAAACCTTACTACTAGACATTGAACCACAGAATCATAGAATGGTTTGGGTTAGTAGGGACCTCCAAAGGTTATCTAGTCCAACTCCCCTGCAGTCAGCAGGGACAGCCACCACTAGATCAGGTTGCCCAGAGTCCTGTCGAGCCTGACCTTGAATATCTCCAATGATGGGACAACAATTGCATTTTTATTTAGTGATAATAAAAAAGTGACAAGTTGTATGGAAACTATTTTTGTAGCTGCTGCTAGTAAACTATAAATAATTATGCTGCATTTGACACACTGACATTTGGCATTACTATTTCATTCTATTCTCAATGTATATTGCTTGTATACAAATTTTTTCCTAATATTTTGGAAATTGTCTCTTTTATTTTGGAAGTCTGTTGCTTTCTGTGTACGCTTTCTACTTCCAGAAGGGCTCCATCATGATCCTTCAACTACAAAAAAACAAACAAACAAACAAAACAAAACAAAACAAAAAACAAGGAGAAATTTATTATCATTATTGAGCAGATAAAATCTGGGCTTATACCAAGTTAGTCTGAAAACAACCCTATTTGAAATTACTGCTAGACTATATCAGTGCTCTAAAACCTTCATTTATATCATCAGAACTCAAAAATTGAATTTAGCTAGACCTACTTACACTAATCTTTCACCTAATTCACCAGAAGTCTACCAAGATACATAACAGCATTGCTAACACTGATGGTAGAAAGCAAATACAGCAGGTTGGGGAATTTCTATCCTTGGAGATGTTCAAAAGGTATCTGGACATGGTCTTGGTCAATGGGACCTAGGGAGCCCTGCTTGGGCAGAGATAGTGGACAGACAAACTCTTTAGGTCCTTTCCAACCTCATGTATACTGTTTCTATGTTTCTAACAGAGAATATGATGAAAACTAAGAGACAATCTTTGTCACATGCTTTCATTATTTATAGTGATATACATTATACATTTCCCATGAGTAGTGGCATCATACCATAGATAGTTGTGATCACTGTAATAAATCCATAGCTCAACAGTAGGACAATTTTTTGATAGCCAGAAAGATTTTCATAACAAGAAAAGCATCTGTTTTGTTCTAAAAGCCTTTTTTTTCTTTACTGCAGGTAATGCTTATTATTCAACAATTTACAACACATGTCACCATGACAAGTAGCAGAGAACCCCTAATGTATGGAATTCTTCTGTTTGTTAAAGAAAAAATGTTTCATTTTTACAGGTTGGCACTTAAAGTTTATGGGCTCCTGAAGGAAATGAAACAGGAACAGTTATTAAAAGTGTTTGAAGTCAGAGAAATGCTGCTTCCCTTTACAAGTTCAGTTCTAATCCTACAGGGTAGCTTAACTGCATTTACCAATGCAGAAGCCGGTGTAATTTTGCCAGGGATATACAAATTCACAGAAACCTGTCACAGGACTCAGTTTTCCTGGAAGCATTTGCTTTCATTTTAAACCAATAAAGCCTGGAGTCAGAACTCTGATGTGAGTGCTGAGTTTATATACAGTTTTTAATCTAGTGTCTTTTCTGTTTGTTATGAACTATGTGCTATTACATATTTTATGTCCTGTCTGTGTTTTCTGCTAGAAAAGTTTTGTTTGAATTCTTTACAATGCAGAATCACAGAATCTTAGCATGGAGGGAGTTGAAAGATACCTCTGGAGATCATCTTGGTCCAACTCTCCTGCCAAAGCAGAGTCTGGTCCACAGCAGGCTGCACAGGATAGCAATTGTGGAATGGTTTGGGTTGCAAAGGGCCTTGAAGATCATCTAGTTCTAAGCCCCTGCCATGAGCAGGGTCACCTCTCGCTAGACCAGGTTGCTCACAGCCTCATCCAACCTGACCTTGCATGCTTCCAGGGAGGGGGCATCCACAGCCTCCCTCAGCAGCATGCTCCAGTTTCTCTCCACCCTCACTGTAAAGAATTTCTTCCTAATCCCCATTTTAAATATCCCCTCTTCCAGCTCAAAGCCATTGCCCCTCCTCCCAATCACTACAAGCCTTTGTCAAAAGTCCCTCCCTAGCTCTCCTTCAGGCACAGGAAGGCTGCTCTAAGGTCTCCCTGCACCCTCCTCTTCTCCAGGCTGAAAAGCCTCAACTCTTTCTGATCTCATAGGAGAAGTTCTCCAGCCCTCTCGTTGTCTTCATGGCTTGCTCTGGACCTGCTCCAATTGTTCTATGTTCTTCTCCTGCTGGGGCGGTGGCACAACTGGACATATCATTCCAAGTGGGTTCTCATGAGAGTAGAGTAGATGGACAGACCAGCACATGGCTGCCTTCTGGGCTGCCAGTGACCATTGCTGGCTCATGGTGAGTTTTTCATCAGCTGACACCCCCAAGTTCTTCTCCTTCAGACTGCTTTCAAACTACTCCTCATCCATCCTGGATTTGTGCTTGGAATTGTCCTGACCCAAGCCTAGGACCTTGCACTTGTCTTGTTGGACTTCATGAGGCTGGCATGATATAAACTTCACAGCTGTCCCAGTTTGGTAAAAACTTGAAGGTACTGGAGTCACTGCATTCTCTCTGGTTTTAGTGTTAGGCTTTAGAATTTAGTTTCTTTTTTTCAGACATAACGTATAGTAAATATCCTCTATTTTTCATTCCAAAGCAAAAAAGGGAAGGAATAATTTAGGTAATGAAAATGCTCATTTTCTTTCTGATTCTGTATCATCCTGACTTCATCCATGTTTATAAATATGTACAGAGTGAGTGCCAGGAGGCTGGAGCCAGTTTCTTCTTGGTGATGCCCAATGACAGGACAAGGGGCAATGGGTGGAAGCTGAGGCATACGAAGTTTCGTGTAAACACGAGGAGGAATTTTTTTCACTGTGAGGGTAACAGAACACTGGAACAGGCTGCCCAGGGAGGTTGTGGAGTCTCCCTCTCTGGAAATATTCAAAACCCACCTGGGTGCATTCCTGTGTGACCTGTGTAGGTGATCCTGCTCTGGCAGGGGAGTTGGACTGGATGAGATTTTGAGTACCCTTCCAGCCCCTGATATTCTGTGATTCTGTGATTCTGTTTGATGAGGTAAAAGTGCCAAGGCTTAAAAACTATGTCCACACCAGCATATAGGTAAACGGTTAAAAAGTTAGTAATGATTTTCCTCAGTTCTTTCCTGTCTGGTTCTCAAAATAAAATTGGGCTATTTGAAGTCAGTTTTGAATAATGACATGACCTGGATGGTTTCACAATATTTCACACCCACAGTAGAAAAGTTTCCTTGTGGAAAGTGGTACAAACAGCTGAGTTTGAGGCAAGTCTTCCACAAGAGGGCTCAATATTTCAAACTCAGCCTTGCTAGGTCACAGCTGACAAACTGCCCAGCAGACACTCCTGCCACAGAGTCATCAGGAATTTAGTTTTCTCTTAATAAAATTAATTTTACTAACATCATGAGTCTTTCACAGTATTGCTTAGCTATGTCCACGTATAGTATTTCTAACTCTATTTACTGGAAATAATTCCAAAGGGTTCCAAAATGTTTGCACCTAATACTGCTTCTAAATTATGTGTTTACACCACAATCCAAAATAGCACAGACGTTTCTGATAGGACCTCAGAAACACGTGTAGCTGCATTTTCATACATCACCTCTGTAGATAAAGCCTGTTTATAGATGAGAAAATTTTACGGCTTCTTAAGGTCTAAGGTTCCAGGAATGCTAGAAGCAGCCCTTTCCATTTTGCTTGTTCATTTAATATTACTATGCTTCTAAAAACACTTCAGAAGAAACGAGGAAATAAACAATTTGCCCCCTCATTGTGGAAGCCTAAATTAAGCTATTTTAAAACACCCTTTTTGAACTAAATGCTTCATCCTCACAATCATTTGTCACTATCTACAAAGTGCTACATTTCTCAGATTACCATTAGCTATCTGGTGGTTGCTAAAGTAGTCCTGTGTCCATGGTCTGCATTCTTTACTGGCAGATAAATCACAAATAACAGTGTAATAATTTCACTGTGTTTTCCTTTTCTATTTAGGGGAAGTGGTGTATGTCTTGTTGGCTTCACAAACCCTGTGCTGCAGCACCCATTGAGGGTGGTGAGGCACTGAAACAGGTTGCCCAGGGAGGTTGTGGCTGCTCCCTCCCTGGAGGTGTTCAAGGCCAGGTTGGATGAGGCCTTGAGTGACCTGTACTAGTGGGATGTGTCCCTGCCTATGGCAGGGGTTTGGAACTAGATGATCCTTGAGGTCCCTTCCACCCCTACCATTCTGTGACTCTATGTTACTACAGAGATGCTCCGTATTTACTGTAATGTAATGAGAGGCAGAATCCCACCTGCAGCTTGTCCTGACTGTACAGAAGTGAACATAAGTAATAAGTTTTCAGCTTCTTATGGCTTAAAATATTTTCAGAAATACAAAACAGCATTACCCCTTGACCCTTAGGTACTTTAGCCAGAACCAAGAAGTGCAGAAACATCTGAAAATTTAAAATTCTGAGATTGAAGACTGGAGTCACCATCTCTGCCAGCATTTCAAAGCTGTGTAGATGTAGCACTGACAGATATGCTTTAGTGGTGGACTTAGCAGTGCTAAGGTTAGTCTATGATCTTAAAAGTCTCTTCCAACCAAAATCATTCTATGGTTTTATGGTAATGTGGTACAGAACAGTTTCCCCAGCAGGTGTTGGAGCTGATCTTGCCAGGGCTTTAACACCAACTGAGCTTCACATGGTGGATGAAGCCCTCCAAGCCTCAGGCTGCAGGGAATTCTTGTGGCCTTCCTCCTACACCAGGAGAGGTGACCCTTGGTCATGGAGAATGTCTGCTGTCTTAGAGAAGCTGTGCTGCCAAGTGTGTTTATGTGCATGTGCCAAAAGGAAAAGGTAACTCTTGGACTAAAGATTCTGACAAACAGAGTGTAAAGGGGGAAAATATGTTAATTTGGGTGGATAGCTTTGGATTTTGCAACACTTGGTGGTGAATGTTTAATCTAGGATTTACTTGTGTGCTGAGAACCTCTTTTGTGATTCAAATAAAATCTGGTCTTTCCTTTAATTTGTTCAGTACTAAGGAGACAGAAAAAAAGAAACCAAAACCAAACCAAGACTCCAGGGGGAAATACATTGCTGTAAAACTGGTGAAATTATCAGATTATTAAAATTAATGTGGACTTTCCAAGGAAAAAAAGAATTAATTCTTTTCCTGGCTATAAAGTACTGAAAATTCTCCAATCCTCAAAAGATTCTCCCAGTAAAGTATTTGTAAACAATTGCTTTAATTATTTTTTATTACATGCCTCTTAGGCTTAGGTTTTACTGTATTATTAGAGGAAATGTTAAAGTTTACACTTGCATAGATTTATTTGCCTTGAATGTGCTTAACTGAGGAATGATAGGGATTTCAGTTCTGTGTAGATGAATACTGAGACACAAAGAATGCACATCAGTAAGACCATTTCTGCTCTCTACTACACTTTTTATACTGGAAAGGAATGCTAACCTTTTTCACTCTCTAAAGTCTCTCCTTTTTTTTTCTTAGCAGTTATGGCTCCTTTGGCCATTCAGCCAATACTGTGCATAGATCATGAACACACCAAATGTGAGCTGTAAGTTCAGCTTCTGTGAAGCAAATTTTACCCTTTGCACCATGATCTTGAACTTGTTTTACAGTCCTGGGAGTTGTTAGGAGTGAATTATTATAGGCAATCACATGTTGGTTTATTTCAGGGTAAAGCTTTAAAGAAATGAGACAGTAGAAGAAACCCCAGGGTTGGTGTGAGGGATCTTTTCTCTGATTATATGGAAATTATTTTAAAAGTACTTTGGATGCATTCAGAAGACTGTGCCCAGCAGGTTGAGGGAGGTTCTCCTCCTCCTCTACTCTGCCCAGCTGAGGTCACATCTGGAGTATTGTGTTCGTTTCTGGGCTCCCCAGTTCAAAAGGAAACTACCAGAGAGAGTCTGATGGAGGCTACAAAGATGCTGAAGGGCCTGAAGCGTCTTTGTGAGAAGGAACGTCTGAGTGACCTGGGGCTGTTTAGCCTGCGGAAGATCAGTCTGAGAGGGGATCTGATCAATGCTCAGCAAGAGCTAAAACTGGAGAGGAGCAAGAAGATCAGGCCAGACTCTTTTCAGTAATGCCCTTTGATGGGTCAAGGGGTAACAGGCACAAGCCAGAATCCAGCAAGTTCCCTCCAAAGAGGAGAAGAAACTTCTTTCTTTTGAAGTTTCCACAACCCTGAACCAGACTGTCCAGAGAGGTCGTAAAGTCTACTTCTCTGGAAAGATTCCAAACCCAGCTGGACATTGTGATCCTGAGCAATCTGCTGTGGGTGACCCTGAGTTAGCAAGGAGGTTGGACTGGATGATTTCCAGAGGTCCCTCTTCCAACTGCCACCATGGTGGAATTCTGTGATTGTGCAAAATATAGAATTTCATAGTAATACTCAGAGAATTTGCACTTTTGCTTCTATTATACTTAGAAAAGGGAAGAAACAAACTGGCGCTGTGTATCTTGGTCCTCTTTCACTATTATTCTTTACATGACTGTTTTTCTGTCTTACTCACAGTGCTATTCTATGCCAAAACATGAATTTTAGCTGTACTTCCAGATGTTTCATGAGCTTTAAAAGGTGAAATAATTCTTTGGTGATAGGGTTCAAGAGATCAACATTTTATCCATCTTGGCCAATGTTTCAATGACATGGTCAACCAAGTAACTCCAGAATGCCTTTCCACTTTTGTCTTGTACATTAGTTTGCCCTAATTCACACAGATTTTTACAGCAAGAATGTAATCAGTGAAGTGTTCCACTCGTTAGCACTATGTCTCACATGGACCTATCGTGCACTCTTTCTGTTTTTTCTGCTCCTTTAAAACCCCTGTAGCTTTAGAAGCTAGTCTTCATGGAATTGCTGCAGAGGCATCAGACAGGAGCCTCACTAGGGGGGGAGCGAACAGCTTCTTGATTATTCCTTCTGAGAAATGGAAAAGGAGAACACAGGACTTTTTCTTAAAGCAGAGATCTGGGGCAAGAGGGAAAACTGGGTTCAGCAAAACCAAGAAAAAGTTTCGCCCCTCCATGAAAGACTGGGGATAAACTAAGGGAAAGTTCCAGCACACAAATTAGGTTACCTTGGACCTACTTCCTAACTCAACATTTTTACATTTGGCTGTGAAACCCAATACTGACTTGGAGTCTTGTTGCAATGTGTTCACATTGAATAGTCTTTGTTGATTAACTCCCATAGCTCAAAACTTTGTCTTTCAGAGGTCCGAGAAGCTATTTTTTCTCTGTGTGCTGCTGGAGAAGTTGTGTGGTGCTTTTTTATTCAAGAATCCACCTTCTGAATTTGTCCAGCAGACAAATAGAGAAAGATGTTTGTTAGATAGAAAATACAATAGACTTTTATCAGCAATGCTTCATAAATTGCTAATTGAGGATTATTTTTTTTCTACTATGATTCATTAACAATTAAAATTAAGAAATTAATGATGTTGGAGAGAGTAGATGACTGAACTTGACACAAAAATCTATACATCAATTGAGGCTTCTTTCTGCGCTATCTGGAATTCAACGCACTTCAAGAGTTGATGCAGAATCAGTCCACCACTTTCTGAAAAGACTTAAACATCAAGAGGAGCCTTTGCTGGTCTTCTGTTATGATATTTTACTCATCTCATGCTATACCATGCAATGTCTGCCTGTTTTATAATATCCTTAAAAACAAACAAACAAACAAAAAAGCCTCAAAAAACCCCCAAACAAACATCAATGCAACAAACAAACAAAACCAAAACCCCAACAAACACACTGAAACCATAACCCTAAGGATAAGCAGACTTTCTAAAGCACAGGCAAATGAGGCCTAATAACAAATTTAACAAAATTCTGAGAAAGTTACTAATCCGTAACTTACCAATTTAGTTTCAAAATGGATGTAGCACATTAAAAAGAAATTTTTGACACTATGGGTAGTGAGACCCTGGCCCAGGTTGCCCAGAGAGGTAGGTGTCTCATCTCTGGAACTATTCCAGGGCAGGTTGTTTGGGGCTCTGAGCAACCTGCTCTGTTGCAGATGTCCCTGCTGACTACAAAGGGGTTGGACTGGATGAGTTNTAACTTACCAATTTAGTTTCAAAATGGATGTAGCACATTAAAAATAAATTTTTGACACTATGGGTAGTGAGACCCTGGCCCAGGTTGCCCAGAGAGGTAGGTGTCTCATCTCTGGAACTATTCCAGGGCAGGTTGTTTGGGGCTCTGAGCAACCTGCTCTGTTGCAGATGTCCCTGCTGACTACAAAGGGGTTGGACTGGATGAGTTTTAAGGGTCCCTTTCAACCCAAACCAGGCTGTGATCCTGTGAATCTGCATTTAACATCTCAAATTTCCATATTTTGAAAACTGTGAGACTCACAGCAGTTACCATGTCATAGGAGTCAATATTATGCTGAACTCCTGGTTTCCTGTTTCACAAACTGCTTCATTAACACAATAAACTTGCACAGAAACATTGAAAGTAAAATTGTAGAAGCCTGAATACAGAGGAAGTACCACAGGCTTAGTTTCAAAAATAAAGCTCATTTACAGTGGTTTATATTTGTAATACCAAATGTTTTTGCAGTAGATTTGTTGTTTTAGTGTAGTTATCTTGGCTGCATACTCATTGTTTTCTTTGAGGACATTTTCTTGCTCCTCTTCTGGGAGATGCCAATTTTTTTGTTTTGTTTTGGGTTTTTTGTTTTTGTTTTTGTTTTGTTTGGGGTTTTTTTGTTTGTTTGGGGTTTTTTTTTTGAGAATGACACCTTCCTCAAGCTGCAGGCATTTTGTTAGTATTTATCCCATTTGTTTTAGACTTGTGGTGGTCGGGTGCAAACCAAGAAATCTCTCATTTGCAGGCAGCAGCATCTCAAAATCGAAGAGAAAAAAAAAATAGGAGGTCTGAGATTCCTGAAAGAAGATTCTTTACAGAACTAGAAGTGTGGACAAGCATGTGAAAGGATTTGTCCCTTTTCAGTCCTTGAACCAGATTCCATGCTGTGCTTTGCGTTTGCTCCTGTAGAGATATTCACAGAAGCTTGGTAGCTGATTCATTTCATTACAACCATCTTTAATGCTACCCTCAATGTCTTCTTCTGCCACTAGCAGAAATGCTCATTAACTGGAAGTGATAATAGCAATTTAGGAGGACTTTCCACCATTAAAAATGAATTATTTTATTTATATTCTTTCCATCTTATTGCCAAGGAGAGAAAGATGTGCAAAATGCGGTAAGATGGAGCACTTAAGTGTCATTCGGTTTTATTTAAAGGAAGATCTATGGAATAACTGCACAGTTCATCAAGCAGATGAATATAAATAGCACTGCCAATGTTTTATGTTGGCATATAACTAACAAAAGACGTCAAAAACAGCTGAGTTAACAAAGAAATAAAGCAAACATCATTCTAAGTCTCAATTACAGTGCTGGTGGAATTTTAAAATTCTTCTGTGTGAGCAAAACATTGATGATGCCACATATGAAAAAAACCCTTCCATAGTTATTAGAATTTTCCAGTTTCTAGAGACAACATAGAAGCTGAAAGGAACACCACCAACAAAAGCACAGTTTGAAATGCATGGGGGTGTATGTGGGCTTTTCTGAAAGAGAATGGACAGCATTTTGGATGTGTAAAAGTCAAATTCTTCTTGCACAAAACTCGTTTCATTTAATTCAGCTTTAGGGAATGCTTAGTTTGAAAACATGAAGCTTAATCCATACGGAACTTAATTTACATTAGCCATTTCATTTCTGCTCCAGTCAAGACCCTTCATGCACCAACAGTCTGTAATTGCCATGAGCAGCCTCTCCTGGGACCCCTACTCCTACCTGTGTCCCAGGGGTTCTGTTTCACCTCAGACTCACTTCAAACTCCTGCTCTCACCTGAGCAATGTTTGTAAGAAAGCCTGTGCCAAGCCCTGCATCTTGTTGATCCTTACTTCTTGCCTGAGATTCAGTCAGATCTGACTCACCATGTTGCATTTTTTGGATGATGAGCTGACTGCCAAGGGAACCTGTTCCTCTCACCAGCCCTGCTCTGCTGTCCAAGTAGGGTACAGCAAGACTGCAGGACATGTGGAGATGTTGGCGTCCCTCACTAGTGTTGCCAACACCCTTAGCTCTCCCATTCTTACTGCTCTATAACACTCCAGAAGCTTAATTTTCTCTTTTGCCTGACGAGAATTTCAGACAGCTATCTCCTGGTGCTTTTCATGACTTTCAGTAGTAGAGTTAGTTCTCTGAAGGCAGCTTGAGGACACACTGATTTTGTTGCTGCACTGAAATCAGGTTTCATTTTGCATGGAATTTTGTGATGTGATTGTTTTTGCTTCCACATTGTGCTTGCAGAATGAAGATCCATTATCATTTTAAGCTAAGTTTAGGAGTGTGAATAATTATCCAGCTTATCTCTTTGAGTTAACTTCTTGGCAGGAAATGCAGGTGCACATATGAATTAACACAAATAACATCTGAATCTGATGACTGTGTGTATGACAATTCAAAAGGCTAAGCAATTTTTAGACATACTGTGACTTTCATCTCTATAGGACATTTATGTCTCATACACTATTGATATAACAAAAAAAAAAATCCAAAATCCATATTTCAGGGTTTAGGAACTGAATAGGTTGAACAGGCACTGCAGAGCCTTTCAGCATCATGACATTTTATTTGTAGAGCATTGTCTTCTCTGATTATACCATAATTTATGGTGTGAAGCGCAGAACTATGGAATGAATTGAGCTGGAAGGGATCTTTAAAGGTCACCTAGTCCAACGCCCCTGCAGTCAGCAGGGACATCTGCGACTAGAACAGGTTGCTCAAAGGCCCAACCAACTTCATTGGAATGGTTCCAGGGATGGGGCATCTACCACCTCTCTGGGCAACCTGAGCCAGGGTCTTGGGGTGGTTTGAGGCTGATTGGAATATTCTAATAAGAGAAATTAGATCATTGGTTGTAAAAAGAATATAATGATAAAGTCTATATCATTCACTGGTTTGCTAAAAGGGATTGAAAAGGCAAAGTACAAAAAGTTTGTCCCTTTTTGCTTGCAAGAGCTGGATCTCTTCAATTATCTAATCTGTTTCTCTAGCCTTGGCTAAAAGATAACAAGCAAGCCTTGCTGGTTGTTTTCTGTCTGAGAGAGAGAGGGAGGGTTAGCATTGGCCCCTTCTGGGCTTCTTTTTGTTTGTCTGGGAGGGAATTTGGATTTCTTTATTGTTTCTCAATTTTACATAATTGTAAGTACTTGTAAATATATTGTACAGATGTATGCTTGTAAATTTAGCTTTGCTGTAAATATAGCTTTATCTTACTTCCAAACCATCTGAGCTGGTCTGGTAAATTTCAGTTGGGTGAGGGGGAAGTTCCCAACCCATTATATTTATTTGTGTGTCAAAAATTTCTTTCTTCTACCTAGTCTAAATCTTCCTTATTTTAGTGAAAAACCTTGTCCTGTTGCAACAAACCCTGATAAAAAGCCTGTCCCCATCTTTCCTAAAAGGTCTCAGGATGAGTGGAATTACAAGAATGAACAAAATGAGATAATTTTCGAAGCTCGAGAAATACATTTTAGATTCAATAACATAAAATTGTACCTGTTAGAAACACTTCCCCCACCCCAATTTATACAGGAGTTTCATCAAGAAAGTGACACATATAATATTAACATGAATATTTTACTTCCTCCTAATACATGTACAACTGCAGAATCAGTTCCAAAATTTGTGAGATCAAATGGATGAAACTGAAACAAAAGCCTGAATATTGCTGAAAATAACTTAGGGTGGTGGATGAGTTGGAAGGAAGTTACCAGGATTTATAGGTTTCCATGTATATTTGAGCATAGTAGTTAAAGAAAAATGAAATGTCTTTAGATGTAAATTAACCACAAAATACATAGCAACCGTGATGACTGTATCTGTAATTATTTATACAGAATAGAAGCATAATTAAGGGGGAAATATTTGGTAAAAATACGCATTTCCCACCCACAGGAGGCACAATATTCTGTGTTTAGTCTCAAATCTCTTCCTGAAATATTTTCTTTTATCTAAACACTTGTCCATAATCCTGTTGGATCTCTTAACGTCAGTGGTCATCCATAGGTATTTGGGATGTGTCAAAGAAAGAAAGCTTAGGGAGAAAGAAGGGGTTGAATTCAGGGGCCTCTTCTAAGAGGCATGACCCAGCAGTGTGCTAAGGTGTCCAAGAAGGCCACCAGCATCCTGGCCTGAATCAGCAATAGTGTGGATAGCAGGAGTAGGGAAGCGATCGTGCCCCTCTGCTTGGCACGGGCGAAGCCACATCTTGAGTTCTGTGCTCAGTTTTGGGCACATCATTCCAAGAAGGACATCGAGGGGCTATAGCGGGTCCAGAAAAGGGCAGCAAAGCTGGTGAAGGGTTTGGAGAACAGGCCTGGTGAGGAGCAGCTGTGAGAACTGGGGTTGTTTAGTCTGGGTAAAAGGAGAGTCAAGGGAGACCTCATTGCTCTGTACAACTCCCTGAAAGGAGGTTCCAGTGAGGTGAGGGGCAATCTCTTCTCCCTCGTATCAGGTGACAGAATGAGAGGAGGTGGTCTGAGATTGTGCCAAAGTAGGTTTAGGTTGGAGACTAGGAAAAATCTCTTTGCTGCAAGAGTGGTCAGGGATTGGAACAGGCTGCCCAGGGAGGTGATGGAGTCACCATCCCTGGAAGGATTCAAGAAACATGTGGACATGGCACTCTGGGATGCGGTTTATCGACCATGGTGGTGTTAGGTTGATGGTTAGACTCACTGATCTTAGAGTTTCATTTTCCAGATGAAACAATTTTATGAATCTATGATTAATATTTTTTGCTGAACGTATTCAAGAGTACATTCATGAAATGCCTTCAGAAAGCCATTTATATTTCCCCATCTTTTAGAAGGCAATTTCAGAGTTGCTAAGATCTTCCAGAAGTAATTTTAGATGTGAGATGAGGAATATAAGAAGCAAGTTAAAATCTTATGGAAGCACAGAATGGGATATTTTTATCTGCGTGGGGCCTGACTACCAAAGCATGTGGAAATAGAGCACAGGTATGTCTGTAACGTTAGAGAATCATTTGATCAGAATGGAATTTTCAGAGCTCCCTTTCAGTGGTTCTTGGCATGGCACTTAGTAAAAGCATTCAAAAGCCAGAAATCTGAAGATGACTTCTCCCACAACATGAAAGTTTGTGCCCCTCAGATCTTATAGAATTAAATTACACAGACTACTCCCAGTTCAGGAAGATATGCAAGATGATGTGTTTTAATACCCTGGGGAATTTAGACAATTCCCATGATTTTCAGCTGCTAAATAAACCTCTTCTTCAGATAATTCATTTTAAATCAACCTTTGTCTCTCAAAGGTATGAAGACATCTCGTAAATACTGTTGAAAAACTTAAAGTAAAGTAGCTCTATAGTTTAAAGAGATGAAGAAAAAGAAGAGAGAATGATACAAGAATGTTACTGGAAAAACAATTCTATTCTGGATGAAAATGTGATGTTTTCACACCACTTTTTGAAGTCGTCTTGTGCCTTTTTAAGGACTTTCTTTAAAAACTGCATATTTATTATTTTTACTGTTGGATCACCTTTAGATTTTAATGAAGAAAAATATTTTAAAGCTTAAAGCAGGCTCATTTACATGACTTGGAGTTTATTTCTGAGATAATGATTTTTTAACATTTTAATTGTTAATGAAACTGTTCATTTTGGCAAATTTCATAGAATTTGAGTTGAAAAAGACCTTTAAATATCACTTAGTTTCAAAAACCCTTCTGTGGTCAGGGTTTCTTTCACTGCGTCTGGTTTCTCAAAGCCCCAGGGATGGGACATAAACAGCTTCTCAGGGAAAACTGTTTCAGTGTCTCTTGACCCATCATGTAAAAAAAATCTGTCTGATATACCACCTAAGTCTACTCCCTTTCCATTTAAAATTTTTGCCCTTTGTCCTGTCACTACAAGCTTTAATTAAAAGTATCCTTTCTTTCTTCTAATTGCCTTTCAAATGCTGAAAGTCTGCAATAAGGTCTCTCTCCAGCCTTCTCTCTCCAGGCTGAACAGCCCCAACTCTCTCACCCTGTCTTCATGACAAAGGTGTTCTAACCCTTGCATCATTGCTGTGGCCTCCTCTGGCCAGTTCCAACAGGTCCATGTCATTCTTATGCTGTGAATCCCAGGACTCAATGCAGTACTGCAGCAGAGGTCTCAGGAGATGAGGAGAGTCGCCCTTTTTGACCTCCTCCTTGCTATGCTTTTTTCAAGGAGCCCAGGATAGGCTTTCTGGACTCTGACTTCATGTCCCATTTTTCCTCCATCAGTACCCTCAAATCCTTCTTTACAGGGTTGCTCTCCATTTATTCATCTCCCAATCCACATTTATATTGCAGATTGCCCTGACCTGTTTGCAGGAGCTTGCACTTGACCATATGGAACTTCATGAGGTACACACGAGCCCATTTTCAAGCCTGCCAGAGTCCCTCTGGATGTCATCCTGTCCCTCAAGTTAATCACCTCGATGTCATCTGGAGAACTGATGAGGGTGCACCCATTTCTTAAACAAACTTCTTGAGATATGAAGATAAGATAATAAGATAAGAATAAGCACAAGGCAAAATGAGTACATTCTCTGCCCAACTATCACCTTGCTTCTCAGTCAGGGAGGAGAAAAGATGAATCTTAATCAACAAGTTAGTGGTACTTACTTGTTAAATAATGAACTCCTGGAGTGAACCAGGAGAAGAGTTTTCCTTTCCCCAAGTTCAGCCTTGAACTTACTTGTACATTATGACTTCCCATCTTTTGGAATAGTTGAATTGTTCCTGCAAATCCTTTTGCATTTGTCTCCAGTTGGAGCAAATGCATTTTTTAATAACTCAGAATCACCGATGCTACAACTACAGTCTTTGTCTTGTTTTGCTTTGTTTCTACTGCTCAATACCTTATGCTCAATTTAGCACTTTTTTTTTTCTTTCTAATTTTTACTTATTGTTGTTTCCATTTTGAGGGCTAAGTGCTGTATGCCACATCCAAAGAGGTGTCCGTGTATGTCTCTACTGATACTTGCAAACAAAGACAGAGCACTGCAATGACAATGCACCACAAGCAGAAGCTGGTGATTCAGTTGAAGGTTAATGGCCAGCATTGCAGGAATGCCAGTGCACAAGCTATAATTAGGAGTGTCTGATGGCAGCTTACACTGTAATGTAAACAGAAAACATCTGCATGCTCATAGTCATCGCACTCTCTGTTTTTTCTCCACACCATTTTTTGGTGGTTTAATAGCATGTTTGTCACTGAATCTTAGATCGTTATTAAATCCCAAGCTAAATGGAAAAATTCAACTGCAGTTATGCAAATGGAACACACGGCATGTGTAGCATATTAGGTACTAGGGCAAAGGAGGCTCCATTGCCACCTGAAATGCTACACACGCACTTTGTGCTTCGTGTTTGACCTTGCCAGGGCAGGAACTGTGGAGGAAGTGTGTTTTGGATAGAGGTGTTTGTGCACTTCAGAATGTACAGGCTAAAACTCTTCATTCTGTTAGTGATTACTTTGAGTTAATGCATTAATAAGTGCATTTCCTTTTCTCCTCCTGCTGGTTGGTTTTACTTTTGTCCTTGTGCTTGTAAAGTCTTCAGGGGAAGGAATAGGGCCCAAGCCCCCCCCTCACAAGCACTGCCCTGTCCAATGCTGTCCATCTGTGCTATCCTTCTCTGGCTCAATGATCCCTGATTCTTCTTTTCTAGATGTGCATACTTTCCTGGCTGAAGTGAAGGGAGTCTGACTCCAGAGCTGCCTACAATCCAATGACTATGGTGCCCAACAGGGTGGAAAACTGAGGGCGCTTTGGGATCAGATGCTCGTATTTTAGGTGGATGCTCAGATCATCAATTACTTAGGACAAAACTACTGGTGATATTTTTAGAATAAGGGTTAAGCTCATAGCAGGGAATAAATTAGGATGTGATGCCAGAGTCAAGATTCAAGGCAAACAGAATAGATAAACATAGCTCAGTGTCTGGACTTATGCAATTTGTGGTTCTCACCATGAACTGGAAAGAGAGTTCTGAGTCTCACAGAAGACTGGATTCCTGGGAACAGGCATCCAGAGATGGCTTAGATCAGGTATTTAACAAGCACTGTGAAAGCACAAACTCACCAAGTCACTTGTGCACTGTGCTGACACACTGCCAAGCTCAAAAATTCCACATTTTCTTCTTTTTCTGTATGTTTTTATAGGTCTAAACCAAATTCTATGAATAAGGGTGGNTCTTTTTTTCGCTTCTTGGTGGTTTTTGTGGGTTTTGTGGTTTTTGTTTTGTTTTTTTGTTTTTTTTTTTTTTTTTGGTTTTTTGGGTTTTTTTTTTTTTTTTGTTGGTTTTGGTTTGTTTTTAGTTTTGTTTTGGTTTTTTGGGTTTTTTTTGCTTTACCAGGATAATTTAGGTCGCTGTCCCTCTATCATTCCATTTCATAGCTTCAAGGCTACAACTATCCTTAACATTCAATCCTTTCATTTTCCACATCAACCTTTATACTTTCTCCTATATCTCCTTGTGAGGTGTAATGTGACCATTTCTCATTTCCACTCAGTTCTGCAGATGTGGATTTTAGATATTTTAGTGCATTTATATTGTAATAGATTCCCTGTCTTTGGATTTTAATCCTTCAGCTATTCAACACACTTTATTTCACTAACCAGCTTCCTAATTTCTCCGTCTTTCTTATTGATTTGGTCAGTTTAACCTACATCTCTTTTTCTTACTATCCACATCTATCACAGGCTGAATACTCTCCTTGCTTTTTGATTTTGGAGATATACGATTGTCGTGGTAGGCCTAGGCAAGCCAAATTGGGTTTATACCTTTCCTGGCTTGCCCAGACATATTTTTCTGCTTTCCTCCTGCTGTTTTGGGGGAGAGCAACGGCGGGAAAAGGGACAAAGGGCCTGGCGCCACTGAGTCTGGGGTCCCTTGCCTGACCAGACCCTGTGGTAAACAGGGTGCATGGG
>VWYK01019574.1:0-10080 GCA_013399775.1 Semnornis frantzii | reverse complement strand
GAGTTTAATTAATGTTATATATTAATAACTGTTTCCAGATCCTGTTATAACCTGTACATAGTTTCCTAATGTTGCAAGAACCTGTTAATATTATTACTAAATGGTGATCGGGGTGATGCGAGTTCTGAATATTTAATATTAATAAACTGTTAATATTTATATATATATCGTCTCGCATTAATTAATTTACCCCATCCCTTTACAACAATGAATAAATTTCTAACAGTAACTTCTAGGTCTTACCTCTGTCCATATTTACAGAGCTGTCACCAGTTGCTTTATATGTAGTTATTATTGTGGCTACACCTCACCACAGCCTGCAGTGTTACTAACTGCTTTTATTGGCTTTCTGTACATGTAAAGCCAGGGCTTCAGCTGATATAAGTTAGAATATTTATCTTTGGCAGCATTGTGCCAGTTTGCAACAGAAGTAACAGATTAAAGCTAAATGCAGACTGAGGGCAATTACTTTGAATTTGATTTCACTGTGCTAATTTGAGTGGGGAAGTTACTGACTGTGCTGTTGTAAAGTATCTTTTTGTACTGTAAATGGAAAAATCTGAATCTAGGGATCTGATCTAGAGAGAGAAGCATGGGGTTTCCTCCTTAATTTGGTGATGTTGGCTGTTGCATTCTGTGATATCCATTTCAACAAATGCCTCAAGCACACACACACAGAAATGAGCTTCAGAAAAGTGTCCTGAGAATCTTCTCAATGCTCATCAAGAGATAAAGAGTAGGGGAAAAGAAGATGGGGCTGGACTCTTTTCACTGGTTCCTAGAGAGAGAACAAAGGGCAGTTGGAAGAAACTGGAAGCCAGGAGGATCCATCCGAACAGGAGGAGAAACTTCTTTGGTGCCAGGGTGCCAGAGCCCTGGAGCAGGCTGCTCAGAGAGACTGTGGAGTCTCCTCCTCTGGAAAGATTCCAAATCCACCTGGCCATTATGATTGTGGGCAAGCTGCTGTGTGTGCCCCTCTTTTAGCAGGGTGGTTAGATTGAATGATCTCCAGAGGTCCCTTTCAAGCCTCACCATGCTGGGATTCTGTGAAGTGGTGAAGTACAACTGAACTGAAATTGCATTCCCTTCTCCAACTCTTCCTTTCTCTCTCACTTGACTTAGTGGTTGACTAAAAGTGGTGAGGCTGTTGAATGTCTGCTCTGTATTGAAAATGAGCTCTATGAAAGGCAGAGTCCTTTGGTCTTGTGTTCCACCTGCTTTTTGTGAAACTGGTCTCTCAGCTTGGCAACATTGACTTGTGGGACACTCCATATTTGTCTTCAGCAGGTTTCAGAGACATACCCACAGAACCCCATTTGCTTGTATTAAAAGATAAAGAGATGACCTAATAACAGGCAAAATGTATTTATATGGAGATGAACCTAGTAATTAAAGGATAATAGAAGAGAAGATAAAATTATGGATTTAACTAAATCTGATAGAACAAAGTTTAAAAAAAAATAATTTGGCACTGAAATTAGAAGTAAATGTCAACTGGTGAAAGAAGTCACTGTTGAAGAAGCCTTCATCTGTGGTGAAGGATCGTGGGGCAGTACTGCTTCACACCTTCTCTATTTTGCCTTATCTGTTAATACTTTTCCATGCCATTGCCACAGGCAATACCAGTGGCAGGTGTTAGGATGAATAGGAATGTCACTATTTCTTGCATTCGTGTTACAAATGTCATCACTTCTTCCTTGGTAAAATCTGCGTGAAAATTTTCTAGTAACAAATATTAAAGATGAATTTTTTCGGAAGTAGAAAATTCTACTTTCTACATCTGCTTATATCAACTCACGCATAAGCAGGGAAGATTAAAACATGTTCATCACTTCACAAAACTCATTTTTCTTACTGAGTAAAAAGCTCTGTAACCTGTTCCTTTGCAGTGGCTATTTGAAGGCAGGAAAGAAAAGGGGACGAATATTTACCATAACACATTTGAGACAGTGTCCTCCTTACGTTTGACAAATAAACTATGAAATGCCCTTCTAAAGGAAGTGTAATCATTAATCTTTAAGTTCCAAAATGACTATTTTTAAAGTATTTTACAGCAGATTTCATGAACTGGTGAGCTGTAAGCCACAATTACATGTTATTGTTGCTTTACAAAAGGAGGAAATTTTCTCATCTTTTCTACAGTGGGTGCAATATCTAATGGATTATGGTAGTTATAATACTACTTAAAGCAATAGTTTTACCTATTGTAGGCAATATTGGTACATTGGGTGGTTTTATGCTCAATTAAGTGTGATCAGGGTTTTCCTGACCAAAACAAATCAAAGTTGATCATTAATGGTCTTGAAGTATGAATGTTATTTGTTATTCACAGGGCAAGAGAACTGGGTGCTGTCAAGCACAAGGAACATCTCTCTGCAAAGAAATCATAATTTTTGTTTTAAAAAAAAAAAAAAAGGATAAATCTCTATGGAATTTATTATATAGTTTACTTCGGTCCAGAACATATCACTGAAAATTATTTTGTCACTTCTCTCTTCCTAGTTCCATAATTTTAGAGAGCTGAGTTCTTTAGTCCTTTTCAGACCAAAGGCTTCTGTGATGTACTTACCACTTTTCATTGCAATCTTTAAAGTGAGATGAATTGAAAGCCTTCTTCTGAAATACAGATGAAATCTAGTAGCTGTTCCTTCTAAGCTGGCTCTAGTGATATTCATTCAGTCTGCTCAAACTTGGAATTCAGAAGTACATTATTAAAGCAATAGAAGGTCATAAATAGAGAAGTTTGGGACAAATCTCTGCACAGAAAATCTGTGACTCGACAGAGCTTTAATTTTACCTGGTGTATGACTCTCATTTGACGATGGCCATATTTTATTTTCCCTTTTGTCTAAACATCATTGTGTAGGTGGAGTGAGATGTTTATGGAGCCTCTTGACTGAAAGCCACTTTATGAATCCAAGAAGTCACCATTCTTTGTTCATTAATCTGTATTAATGATAAGAATATAGGTTTTTTAATATAGGAGTCAGCCCGCCTTGGTGAATTAACATTGAATTGCTTGCCGCTAATAAGAAAAGGTATCAAACAAGTTCAGTGCAGCAACAAGCAAGACTGGAATGAGATAAAAACGATAACTGATGACATTAAATGTATCAAGGGGATGAAACACTCATGAACACTGGGTCTGCAGATAATTCTACTCATTTTCCGTAATGGCCTTTTGAATGTGCGGTACGTTATCACACCAGCCTTGATCAAAAGACTTGAGGTCAGGTATTCGTGACTTCTGCAATTACACCACGAGATAGCAAGGTCACTTGAAAATCATGACCATGTTATCCAGCGAAACCCTGGGCAAAGCCAGGGGAAATAACCCTAGTATTATATTCAATATATAGTTTATTTAGTATGGAGAAGGCCACAAAAGAGTTGCAAGTAGCAATTTTGAAGAATATAATTGTATCATCACAAGCAACTACAAATTCTAAATACCTTGTCCAGTCTTTCCCTTTCAAATATCATTGCATAGCTTGGCAGAAGCAGTGTGTAAAACACCAAATATCTAAGGGACTTGCTGATGAATAACAGTATCAAATACACTTTTTATGTAGTCCATCTATTAGATATACTAAAAATATTATACACACTATGCTACACACACAGTTACCACACACAGCACAGTGAGGCATGGAAGGAACCTCTGGAGGTCATCCAGTCCAGCTCCCCTGCTGAAGCAGGGTCCCTCAGAGCAACTTGCCCAGGATCACAATGTCCAGGTGGGTTTGGAATCTCTCCAGAGAAGGAGACTTCACAACCTCTCTGGGCAGCCTACTTCAGGGCTCTGGCACCTGCGCAGCAAATCATTTTCTCCTTGTATACAGGCGGATCCTCCTGGGTTCCAGTTTCTTTCCATTGCTGCTCATGCAGTCTCTGAGCACCACTGAAAAGAATCTGGCCCAACCTCTTTCCCCCTACTTTTTAGCTCTTGCTGAGCATTGAGAAGGTTGCTCTTCTGTAGCCTAAACAGCCCCACGTCTCTCAGCCCTTCCTTCTGACAGAAATGCTCCAGGTCCCTCAACACTTTTTTAGCCTCTATTGGATTGTCTTCAGTAGTTTCCGGTCTCTTGAACTGGGGAGCCTAGAACTTGGCACAGGACTTCAGATGTGTCTTTGACAAAGAGTGGGAGGCAAACCTTCCTTGACTTGCTGCTGGTCACATTCTTCTTCATTCACCCCAGGGTAGCATTGGACTCTGAGGGCATATTAGTGCCTTATGGTGAACTGTGGAGTCACCATCCCTGGATATGTAGATGAGGTGCTGAGAGATGGTTTTGTGGTGGAGTTGTCAGTGTTAGGTTAATGGTTGGATTCAGCAATCTTTCATACTTAAATGATTCTATGATTCTCTTGAATATCTACTTATATTGCACAAGTGTTTCTGAAATTTGTCCTTCATGACTTTACTAAGGGCAAAATCATCCACCCCGAACTCCATTACGTGTCTTTTTTTTTTTCTATCCATCACGTCCTTACTGTATATTTTATATCTGTTTCATGCAAAGGAATATAAGTTGATGGAATTTAAGTGCGGAAAGGATTTTTCAGTACTGACACCAGGTTTAAACCAATTCTAACTTTAACAGATTAATTAATTAAAAGAAAAAAGAAGCAGTAAAATGAAAGTCTTTCTTATCTGGACAAAGCCCCCAAACAACTGAGCCACTTCTGTGTATTTGATCAGCCTTAAATTTTGTTTACATTTCTCCCAGAGTGGGTCTTCTGATCCACTTTTCTAAGTGATGAGTGAAAATATAGAGGAACATATGTATTTAGTTTTACAATAAGTGTGTTATGCTATTTCAGTTGATGTTTTACACATTATAAATGTCTCGTGACCCCACAGGCTTTAGGTAAGTGGATGCTTCTTGATAGTGATGTACAGTCCAGCTGGATTTCTACTCTAGAACATTAATGATATCTCTATTGTGATAGGTAGAAACAGTTTCCATCTGTTTCTGACATCAGACAAAGTTTTGTCTTCCCTATGCATGCTGAAAAGACACCATTACTAAAACATTAGCTTCCATCTGCTCTCACGCCTAAACATAAGCTTGACTTTACACAAAATCCTATGTTTTAGGACAACACAATGTAAATAATGAGAGAAACAAATACAAATAGCGGCAGTATAGTTCCTTATGCTGCTTTGTGGATGTCTCAGGGTTACTCCTGATATGCTTGCTTTCTGTATGTCACTTTATGCAATGCTACAAAAGCTGTCTGCAGTGATTACTGCATATTAATCAAGCTAAAAGGACATTACTGAGACAGGAAGATGTATGGCTATATCTCATAAAGAACATCAAACAGTTAAAAGGTTGTCTTTCACTGAATCAGTAAGAAACGGTAAGGAACTGTAAATGGATTGCAGAGAGGAAATTGCAGCTGTTAAAAAAGCTGTTTAAAGAACATAATACTGAAAAGCCTAGTTTAAAATCTCATTAAAATTGTAGCACAAACTGACAAAATCAGAAAACTCAAAGCTCAGGTCATCACCCTGTTGTTAATGAAATCTACTCCCAGGAAAACCAAATTGCAGGAGTGTCATGACCTTAATGTGATGAATTCTGATTTAAGTGCACTTGAGGAAATGTATATGAATCAAAAACAAATCAGTTAAAAAAAATTTGAAAGACAACACTTAGTCAAAAAAAAGACATAAGGAAAAGTCGAACTTGTCTGATTTACTCCTATGCTGTAAGAAAGAAAGAAGGAAATGATACCATTTGATGCCTATGCTATACAAACAGCAAAAAGCAGAGAAAGGATACATAAGCTTTGCATGCATTCAATTTTTACAAGGTACTTATTTACAAAATAATTTATAACATTAGGTTTTTAGAGCATAATTAATGTCAGTTGACTACCAGATGACAGAACTCATCGTGACTAAAACCTGCAATTGGTAGAATACATTGAGTGAGAAGACCAATACACTGCATATAACATGAGCATAATTACAGATCATAGAACATTAGGGCTTGGAATGAACCTCAAGTCCAATCCTCCTGACAGAGTAAGATCACCTAGAGCAGTTCACACAGTAAGACATCCAGGTAGGTTTTGAATGTCTCCAGAGGAAACTCCACAACCTCTCTGGGCAGACTGCTCTAAGGCTCTGTCACCCTCACAGTGAAAAAGTTTTCCCTTGTGTTCATGTGGGCCCTCCTCTGCTCCAGCTTGCACCCATTGCCCCTCGTCCTATCGTTGGACATCACTGAGCAGAGCCTGGCTCCATCCTCCCAACACTGCCCTTCACATCTTTATAAACATGAATGAAGTCATCTCTCAGTCTTCTCCAAGAGAGTTCCAGCTCCCTCAGCCTTTCCTCAGCAGGGAGATGTTCCACTGCCTTCAACATCTCTGTGGCTCTGTCCTGGACTCTCTCAAGTAGTCTCTGAGGTCCTTCTTGAACTGAGTGACCCAGAACTGGACAAAATATTGCAGATGAGGCCTCACCAGCGCAGAGCAGAGGAGCAGGAGAACCTCCTGCATTAACTAGTCCTGTATTAACTTAAAACAATGAGTATTTAAGACTTTGCAAAAAGCCTAAATTAATCTTTCTCTCAGTCTTTTTGCCCCCATCTTCCTGCTTCTTGCAGCTCCTTTTCTGCTTGCCTCTAGAAGAATAAAATTACCTGGTACATTTACACATTTTTTTGGAACTAATTAAAAATTATCATGAAACCTTTCTAGATCTGCAGAAGTCATGGCAAATTTGTCTTCATAAAGTAAAGTCCCACCCTGGAAACCTTCTTAATGCTTTATATTCAATGCTACTGAAATTATACATGTAATATTGATGAAGATATGCCACACAATTACAGATATATGCAAGGCATGATGGAGGAAATAAAGCTGTAGAAAACTTTATACTGCTGTCTCTCTGTGCTCAGTATGCCTTGAAAGGTTTATTCTGCTCAAATTCAGGTTGGATGAGAACTTGGATAATCAGGGGATGAAGGGCAGGCTTCTTTCATTAGCAAAATGTGTTCAGTTAGGTCTTCAGCTTAAGCTGTAATACATCATATGATTAAGAAGCATCTCCAACTGTTCAACAAAGACTTAGTAATTTTTTCAAACTAGATACTTTCTCCCCACCATAAGTAAATAAATAAATAGGTAAATAAAAAGGAAAATACATGATTGATGTTAACGTGGAAGTTATGTTACTGAACTTTATTTGTAACAGTGCAAATTTTTTGTCAACCAAGAGAATTTTTACATCCAGGATATGTCTCAGTGTGTGCTGGGAAGGTCATGAGGTGGAAGGGTTCCTCTTCTATGCTACTTTATTTCTTTTTTATTTTCCCAAAGCATTTTCAACCCATTGTCCTGCTTCATAGATTCCTTTTAATGATTTCTCTTTCTAAGCAACAGAAAGTGCTGACCTGCTAAGCAGATAACTCCAAATTTGTTTTGTCCTTTTATTCCAATTCGTGTGAAGTAGAATTAAAGTGTGTGTGGTGCCTGCAAAGGAAGTGGGCAATGCCTTTGATTCCTGTGTGCCTTTGCCAGTTTGAAGGCTTTGTCATATTGCTGGGAGTCTGGCTTTCTTTAGTTTAGTAGTTATCCTCATGTTAATGCAGGAGTTACCAGAAATGTTAGAGAGGCAATCAAGGCAAAAGTATAATTCCATCTATCTAATCTATGTAATTCCTGTTTTAAACTCAGAGGATAAACCCATTTGGTGTTCTATTTGAAGCACTTTACAGCAGCCACACTATATAATTGACTTGCACTTCTTCAGCATCCTGTCTTTTGGCTTTAATAAGTATTCATTCAAAGGTTTTCTTATGATTAGATTCTCAACGTGCTACTGTAGTCATATAAAAGCTAACTCCAGGCAAAAAAAGGCCAGTTTGAGCTTCCAAGGAAAGGACAATAAGATTGGAATGGAAGAAGAGTTTCTGACATGAATAAAGTTCCGACAGACTAGCATATAAAAGAATTTGAAAAGGAATTTGGTTGTTTCTCCAGCACGATGCATCAAAATAAAAATGTGAACCATCATAGTCCGTAGGACTGGATTTATGGTCTTGCAAAGCTGTTTAAAATCATTATTGTTAATATCCATCAGGAAATTTCTGACAAATCCTCTGCTGAATTTTGAGGATTGATAGGATCTTCTCTTTTTTTTTCTCCTGCAGGCAACATATCAAGTATCATGATGCTTTGGTAAAGTCACTCAGAAATGACACATAGAATCACAGAAATATTTGGGTTGAAAGGGACCTCTGAAGACCATCCTAGTTCCAGCCTGATGTCATGGAAAACAATACCACTTAACAGACGAGCTTGCTTAAGGGCCCATCCAACCTGGCTTTGAACACTTTCAGGCTTAGAGCCTCCGCAACTTCTCTGGGCAGCCTCTTCCAGTGCCTCACCACTCCCATGGGGAAGAATTTCCCCTTAATGTATAATTATCCCTCACCTTACCTTCATAAAAAGTCCCTCTCCAGTTATCCTGTAGGTCACTTTCAAATAATGGAAAGCTTCTACAAGGTCTTTTTGTCTTTTCTTCAGGCTGAACAATCTCTACTCTCTCAGCCTGTTTCCAGGCTAATGCTTTATGGAATGCTCTGAACATGGTAAGTCTTTAAAACCCAATAAACAGTTCAATGAACTCAAAGCAAAAGTAACATTTGAATGCATCATATGAAGCATACCTTTGGTAAGAAAATCTGGTATAAAGAGTATTCATAATGCTGAAGGCAGACTGATACTACCATGCTGGAAAGAATTAAAAGTTAATTATCTATATTGTGTAAATCTTTGTGGAGTTTAATTGGAGACCAAATACATGAATAGGTTGAGAGAGGGGCTAAGTAAATTCATCAAAATCTGCTGGGTTTAGGTATCAGGAGAATATAACAAGGCAAGTTATGTCTATCTTGCCATATGTTGTCTTTTCCCAGGCATCAGCCAGCAGCCACTGCCCTATCCCAGAGGTGAGGAAATTGTGGATAAACTTTCAGTCTGTTTGAATAGAGCTGTTGTGGTCTGTTAGTGCTATTTTACTCAGGCAATGTACTACAGTTTTACTCAGATGTCCTCAGACTGTCATATAAAATCCTCAGACTTTCATATAAAATCAAATAGATTGTAGTCTTTGAGTTGTTCGAGTTTGGCTCTTGGGTGAGATTTTGAGTTGTCTTTTCTAATGGCAAATATTTACAGGCCTTTGCGTCTGCACTCAAAACTCTGACCCAGGGGACTGTACTATCTCATTTCTGTTTTGACTATCACCGATTTCAGAATCTTAAAATCTAGTGAGGTTCTCATGTTCTCTGATGTTTCTTGGTGTGCATTGGAGTCACTTTTTCAGCACTGAGAGAATTCAAACAACAAATGAATTGAATAGTACTAATCACATGCATTGTAAGCTGCATACATCCACAGGTACTGGGTTGTCCCTGGTCAGCAGCTAAGAACCACACAGCCATTTGCTCACTCCCACAACTCCTAGTGGGATCATAGAGAGAATAGGAAGAGCAAAAGCAAGAAAACTCATGGGTTGAGTTAGAGATAGTTTAATAATCAAATGAAAGAGGAAGGATGGAGGGGGGAACCTAAACAAAAGTGATGGGAGTGGTGCAAAAGCAGGACATCATGTGCTACAGAACATGCTTTGGTGCCTTGTGTCAGCTCTCCAGATTATGCCCACTCCTAGTTTCTAGCCAATCTTTAGTCTACTTGCTTCAGGGGTAGAATATGGGGGGAAAACAAACAAACAAACAAACAAAAACAAAACAAAACAAAAAACCACAAAAAAACACAAAAAACCAATCCAGCAACAACAACAGGGAAAAAAAAAAGGCAAGGAAAAAAAAAAAAAGCCTTGACATTTTGTGAGTACTGCTCAGCAATACCCAAAAAGCTGGTGTGTTATCAGCACTGTTTTAGTCACAAAACCAAAAAAGAACACCATATGGACTGCTAGGGAGAAAATTAATTTCGTCTCAGCCAGACCCAGTACATCACATTAACAGAAAGCAGACATAAATGTTGACTTAAGAACTTGCAGAACTTGCATATAATATTGAATTTTTTTTTTCA